>SJYC01123600.1:0-13227 GCA_006408675.1 Madoqua kirkii | reverse complement strand
TTTCCAATAAAGTGATTGGACCAGATGCCATGATCTTAGTTTTCTGAATGTTGAGTTCTAAGCCAACTTTTTAAAACTCTTCTTTTTTACTTTAATCAAGAGGCTCTTTAGTTCTTCTTCACTTTTTGCCATAAGGGTGGTGTCATCTGCACATCTGATCTTATTAATATTTCTTGCAGCAATCTTGATTCCACCTTGTGCTTCATCCAGCCCAGCTTTTCTCATGATGTACTCTGCATATAAGTTAAATAAGTACGGTGACAATATACAGCCTTGACATACTCCTTTCCCGATTTGGAACCATTGTGTTTTTCCATGTCCAGTTCTAACTGTTGCTTCCTGGCCTGCTAACAGATTTCTCAAGAGGCAGATCAGGTGGTCTAGTATTCTCACCTCTTTCAGAATTTACCAGAGTTTGTTGTGACCCACACAGTAAAAAGCATTTTTCTGGAACTCTCTTGCTTTTTTGATGATCTAATGGATGTTGGCAATTTAATCTCTGGTTTCTCCATCTTTTCTGAAACCAGGTTGAACATCTGGAAGTTCACAGTTCACATACTGTTTAAGCGTGGCATGGAGAATTTTGAGCATTACTTTACTATGTGAGATGAGTGCAATTGTGCCATAGTTTGAGCATTCTTTGGCATCGCCTTTCTTTGGGATTGAAATGAAAACAGACCTTTTTCAGTCCTGTGGCCACTGCTGAGTTTTCCAAATGTGCTGATATATTGAGTGCAGTACTTTCACAGCATTATCTTTAGGGTTTGAAATAGTTCAACTGAAATTTCATCACCTCCACTAGCTTTATTTGTAGTGATGCTTCCTAAGGCCCACTTGACTTCACATTCCAGGATGTCTGGCTCTAGGTGAGTGATTATACCAGTGTGGTTATCTGGGTCATGAAGATCTTTTTTGTACAGTTCTGTGTATTCTTGCCACCTCTTCTTAATATCTTCTGCTTCTGTTAGGTCCATACCATTTCTGTCCTTTATTGAGCCCATCTTTGCATGAAATGTTCCCATGGATCTCTAATTTTCTTGAAGAGATCTCTAGTCTTTCCCATTCTGTTGTTTCCCTCTATTTCTTTGCACTGATCACTGAGGAAGTCTTTCTTATCTCTCCTTGCTATTCTTTGGAACTCTGCATTCAAATGGGTATATCTTTGCCTTTTCTCCTTTGCCTTTAGCTTCTCTTCTTTTCTCAGCTATTTGTAAGCCCTCCTCAGACAACGATTTTGCATTTTTGCGTTTCTTTTTCTTAATGATGGTCTTGATCACTGCCTCTTGTACATTGTCGTGAACCTCCATCCATAGTTCTTCAGACACTGTTTATCAGACCCAATCCCTTGAATCTATTTGTCATTTCTACTGTGTAAGCATAAGGGATTTGATTTAGATCATACCTGAGTGATCTGGTGGTCTTCCTACTGTCTTTAAGTCTGAGTTTGGCAATAAGGAGTTCATGGGAGCCACAAGATCCCAGTCTTGTTTTTGCTGACTGTACAGAGCTTTTCCATCTTTGGCTGCAAAGAATATAACCAATCTTATTTCTGTGTTGACCATCCAGTGATGTCATGTGTAGTCCTCTCTTGTGTTGTTGGAAGGGTGTGCTTGCTATGACCAGTTCATTCTCTTGGCAAAGAAGACCAGGAAAGGATAGATACTTGTGTAAGTTTAGCTGAATAACTTTGCTGTACACCTGCAACTACCACAGATTTTTTTTTTAGGATTCAATTTCTTTTTTTTTTTAATACTTTATTCTACATTACAATACTGTATTTGTTTTGCCATACATTGACATGAATAGGCCACAGGTGTACACGATCTCCAAATGCCAAAGCCCCCTCCTACCTCCCACCCCATATCATCTCTCTGGATCATCCCGTGCACCAGCCCCAAGCATCCTCTATCCTGTATTGAACATAGACCGGCGCTTCATTTCTTATACGATAGTGTACATGTTTCAATGCCATTCTCCCAAATCATCCCATCCTCTCCCTCAGAGGCCAAAAGTTCGTTCTATACCTCTGTGTCTCTTTTGTTGTCTCACATACAGGGTCATCATTACTATCTTCTAAATCCCATATATATGTGTCAGTATACTGTATTGGTGTTTTTCTTTCTGGATTTCTTCACTCTGTATAATCGGCTCCAGTTTCATCCATCTCATTAGAACTATGGGCCAAAGAACTAAATAGGCATTTCTCCAAAGAAGACATACGGATGGCTAACAAACACGTGAAAAGATGCTCAACATCACTCATTCTCAGAGAAATGCAAATCAAGACCACAATGAGGTACCATTTCATACCAGTCAGAATGGCTGTGATCCAAAAATCTACAAGCAATAAATGTTGGAGAGGATGTGGAGAAAAGATACCACAACATTTTTAATGAAACTCCAGTATAAAATTAAAAGGTAAAAAAATAAATATAGTAATATTAATCTTTGATACTAATGAGAAGTTCACACAGATTTTGCAAATTTTCAATCTAAAGACATACTCTGGTATTTGTTACTCTTCGTATCAATATATTAGTAGAAAACTCTGTCCCTAGACATTCCATTCAGATGATTTCTCTCAAGTTAGACTATTTTACGTTATGCTCTTGTCCCTTGTAGGAGAATAAGCTGGAATTGGGGGTTGGGGGAGTCTGTGTGTAGGTAACTGAACAGAAAAAAGATGTAAAGCAAAACATTTATTGAAAACTTACCGTGTGTTAAATTCTATCTGTATAGTCCATACTCTCAAGAACTTGGAGCTTTTAGAGGTTCTATATGCAAGCATTTCTATAAAGATACTCTCTTTAAACATATTAAACATATTCTTTTTAAACATTTATGAGTGAACATCTTGTGTATTTATACTCAGTCATGTCCAGCTCTTTGTAACCCCATGGACTGTAGCCCACCAGGCTTCTCAATCCATAGTATTCTCCAGGCAAGGATTCTGGAGTGGGTTGCCTTTTCCTAATCCATCAAAGCTATTTTTATTGTTTTGAACGAGAAAGAAATTTCACCTACCTTGAAGCGTTATTGCTGTGAAATTATTTTATTTCAAACTCAGTGGATTTTTTTTCTACAGAAGTATAAGCAAAGGTGTGGCTGAACACAGATTGTTTTATTAAAGAATGTTTTTCACAGTGATGTTTAGGATAATGCTTTATAAATTATATTTCTGCAAAACATAAAGAGGAATAATAGTCTGCACAGTGGATACTGGGTAGAATATAAGTAACAAAATAACACGCGAGGAAGTTTATCTTTGAAATTATATGGCTTTTAGTTGTACTATCTATTTTTGTTATGTTCCTTCTAAAATTCTCAGCATTGTTAATAATAAAAATGTGACTGACATATAAATTTCAATTCTACAGCTTTACCTTATTCTAATACTAGTAAGCAGTTAAAGGAGTAGTAAGTAAAGTAATTGCCTTTGTCATCTTTCATGAGGATATGGGGTTCTAAATCACGGTAAATGACAGACTAATTGTCTTAAATATAGTAGAACTTTTCCTTTGGATGGCTATTTCTTCAAAGCCATTTTCTTCTTTAGAAGCTATTGATATTTTCAAAAGCTACTCTCTTCCTGATGGATATAATCTTTGTAGGAAACTTTGCAAAACTTTTCAAAGATAAGAAAACCAATGGCAGTTTTTCAGAGAATGTCAGTTGGCCTCAATAATTTTTCAAGGATATTCATGATTTATGCTCTATTTCCAAAAAAGAGAGTTTAGATCTTTTCAATAAATATTAAAGAAGATTATCATATTAAGGATATTCTTTGAAAAGGAGAATCATTAAACATCTCAGATACCGTTTTCTATGACACACCTCAGAAAGCAAGTATTCTGCACAGTGTTCGCCTTCACAGGAAATAAGACAAAAACAGCAAGACGTGTCTTCAAACCCCCTTTAAGAAATGGTCTTAAGTTGTCTAACGGTCTGTCTGGTAGCATTATCCACTGCAAAGGAAGAGAAAAACTGCCGTGTTTATCCACATACCTTTAAAAGAAAAAATAAGTAGTAATTTCCATTGCTCATTGTGTTTTCCTTTTCTGCTTGTGAGGATGGGGTTGAGTTAGGGAAGAGAGAAGTATCGAGATTAATTAATGGAATCAGTCAGCCAGGAAGGCGATCAGCACATAATAAACTCTCGGCTGCATATTTGTGGATGTTCTGACTACCTTTCATTCCAATCATGAGTCAAGGCTACACTAAGTAGATTGTACATCCAAGAATGGATATGCAGGCTCAGAAATGCACACTTGCACAGAGGTGGACGGAGCAAGCTCATCCACCTGAATGATTAACGGTTGCTGGGCCCTGGAGGAGAGTCTTCTGGGGGGCTTCTCAGAGGGATTCCAGCTGAGTGATCCTTCTACACCCATGCATGCATGCTAAGTCACTTCAGTTGTGTCTGACTCTTTGTGACCCTATGGACTGTAGCCCACCAGGCTCCTCTGTCCATGGAATTTTCCAGGCAAGAATACTAGAGTGGGTTGCCATGCCCTCCTCTAGGAGATCTTCCCAACCCAGGGATCAAACCCTTGTCTCAGGCATCTCCTGCACTGGCAGGTGGGTTCTTTACACTAGCTCCCCCCTTGGGAAGCCCACCTAAGACTAACCGTATCAGTGGGTTCTAGGGCAATGACCCTGTAAGCTGTGTGCCTTACCGGGGTGAGTCTGGAAAAGCACAGAACAGATAGGGCAGTGCTTAGATCATGACCAGTGAAGTCATTCTTAATGCCTTGATTTCTTTGGGGTATAGGTGTTCACAGCCTTTGTTGAAGTGGGAAAAACTTGGATGAGCAAATTTAAACTGGCCTCTCCTTTGTGCCAAAAACACTGTATTCTCCCATCAAAATCTTCAAACTCAATTCAGTTAATACTTCAGTTTAGGAGTGCAAGGTAACAGATGCCAACACTGATTCTTTTGGGGTTTTTTTAGAGTATTTATTTGGGTGTATCAGGTCTTAGTTATGGCAACAGAAACTTCACTGAGTTATAAGGCGTTATTTTGTTGCAATGCATGGACTCTCTAGCTGTGGTGTACAGACTCTCTAGTTGTGGTACAGGTGCTTATTTGCTCTTCGGCATGTGGGATCTTAGTTCCCAGTCTGGGCTTGAACCTGCACCCCCTGCATTCTTGACCACTGGACCATCAGGGAAGTCCCTGACATTGGTTCTTAAGGGGAAAGAATTAGATTTTTGCCAATTTATGACCATGAGAAAACATCTGAATGAAGATGCTTTTCAGATGAGCTTGTAATCACACAGGAAAAAGCTGGAAGTGTCCACAGCGCTTTGTACTGTCCTATACTGCACTGTCAGTCAGCTCGGTCACTCAGTCGTGTCCAGCTCTTTCTGACCCTATTGCCTGCAGTGTGCCAGGCTTCCTTGTCCATTACCAACTCCTGGAGCTTGCTGAAACTCAGGTCCATTGAGTCAGTGATGCCATCCAACCATCTCATCCTCTGTCATCCCCTTCTCCTCCTGCTTCCAATCTCTCTCAGCATCAGGGTCTTTTCCAATATTGGGTACATTCCAGAGGATCATCTGAAATGTGTTTCTTGGTTTTCCTTATTATACTTTCTATTTTTGAGCATTAGGGGCCATATATTGCCTGTGTTCCACCATACTCTGTGTTCGCTTTCTTCAGAAACGTAGTTACTACATAATACATAGTAGGCACTTACATATATGTTGAATGAATGAATGAGGATGAATGACTAGATTATATGCTTTACTCTCAGGACCTATTTTAAGCGCAGAAATGTTCCTGTGAGCATTATATAAACGATATTTCAATCGTTTATAAATACCAGGCTTTTTGTAGAGAAAGTGAGCATTACGTTAAGAAGCTGATACTTCACACACTTGATATTTGAAAGCATTCTTTTTAATTATGCTTAAGGATTATTCAGTAAAAAAGAAAATTACCTTGTGCCCAAGGCAAAATGTGAGTGGCAGAGATTACTCTAGCATTCATCTGATTTTTATAAAGAAAAGAATAACCCTGAAGTTGAAAATGAGTTCAGAGAGAAAAGGCATTTAAAAGCAAAGGATATTGGTTTTCCTCAAAAAGTATTCCTGGAATTTAGCCAATGCTACTCAAAGCTGCTGCCTACCAATCAACTTACTTGCATCCTGTACTCAAGTGGTATTGTATCCCCTAACTGTAGGATATTCCCATTTTCCCATAGCCAGAGAATTCCACTGCAGTGACTTGTCAGTGAAACACCCTCTTCTGTTGTCTGACCAGTCCGTGGTTTTAGTCTCCAGCTAGAAATGAAGTAGGATCATGGAGGGGAAACATGGATTTGAAAACAGAATCAAACAAACACACCATCATCCACACAGACTGCAGAAATCATAAATTCCATTCATTGATGTCTGTAATCTCCCAACCCTAGCCCTGTGACCAGCAAGGGCAGCAGAGCTTCATTCAAAAGCCCAAATGGTGGAGAGCTCATCCTTGATCCTTTTTGAATTAGGATCTCTGTCAGTTATTCACCCGTTTCCTCGCGTACTCCCTCCCTTCTTCCCTTCCTTCCTTTTTCCTCTCTCCCTTCCTTCTTTCCTTCCTCCCTCACATTCATTCGTTCTAAAAGCATCTGCAAAGCACCAGAAACAGAGGAAGAGCTCCCCAGAGTCACACAGCCAAGCTCCTTTGGGTGAGGGTGGGGGCAGCAGATTGAAAGAGTGACTGAAACAGGGTAAAATGATTTGGTGTTAGACAAGCTGTACAGGAGCAGTGTGAGGATACAGAAGGGAAGGACTTCATCAGCCTGGAAGGGGGTGGTTAAAGGAAGAGTGGAATCTGAAAGGACTACTGAAGGCAGACATTTTGAAAGAAGGAAGAAGAATCAGACTCCCTGGACTCGGGGCATAGCATACGCAGAGCAGCAGGGCAGACACATGACATGCCGTGTTCCAGAATGCACAGACCGTTGTGGATGACTGCAGCGTAAGATGGATTTGAGAGGACTGATGAAAGCTACCAACACTTTGGGGGTTTCTCTTTTCTTGAGAGTGAGGATGATGGGCAGCCATACATGCTTAGGGGACCCATGGCCACAGTGGACAGTGTGGATAGAGGCCATGCCAGGGGCTGAAAGGTTTCTCCCCAGCACATCCACATTCCAAATAAAAACCTTTCTAAAATAATGGGAACCCACTTAGCCACAGAGCAAGGAGACACACGCACAGCATACAAAGTCTCCAGGTAGGAAGGCAGACATGGGATAAGTAAGTGAAAGCCTATTATATTTCTGTGGGTCGATCCACACCAAAATGATTCCAATCTGCCATAAAACCTTCAAAATAACCAGGCTGGTATTATATAATATCTCGCAACCAGGGTTTTGTCTTTGTCCAAATAATGAGGGTTCTAATGCATTAAACCCCATGAATCAGGTGGTTTGGCAGAAGAGAGTAGGTAAGAACTGTGTGTCATAGCATAAGGACAAGCACACCAAAAGTGTGAATGAAGATGCCAAAGCCGGGACTTCCTTGGTGGCTCAGTGGTGAAGAATTCACCTGCCAGCGCAGGAGACACGGGTTCAATTCCTGATCAAGGAAGATCTCACATGCTGTGGAGCAACTAAGCCCATGTGCTACGACTCCTGAGCCTGTGCTCTAGAGCCCGGGAGTTGCAACTCCTGAGCTTACCTGCCTGAGCAACTGAAGCTGCCCTGAGCTCTGCAATAAGAGGCCTGCACAGTAAGAAGTGCACCCAACCGCAGTGAAGGATAGCCCCTGCTCACTGCAGCAGAGAAAAACCTGCATAGTGCCAAAGACCCAGCACAGCCAAAAATAAATGATTTTCTTTAAGTTTTAATAAAGAGATTCTGGGGGAGGGGTGGATTTTGTGCACTAACTCAGGAGGGCCCCTCTGTTGTATGTGCACTTATAGAATAAAAGAAAGCAGTAATTGTGTGGCAGGAGATCTACACCTCTATTGCTTGTTATTGGGTATGGAATTCTCTGAGCCTCTGTGGCCTCAAAAGTGGTATCATGAAAAATCAATAAAATAATATCCATCAAATGTGATCATGTATATCAAGTCATTTGAAAACCACAAAGCAGTATGTCAATTAAGGTGGTTATTTTCTGTGTACATCCTAAATATATAGGCATATGTCCTCGTTTTGGAAGTTTCTTTCTTTCTTAAAATATTTACTGAAGTCCATTCTGAAGGAGATCAACCCTGGGATTTCTTTGGAAGGAATGATGCTAAAGCTGAAACTCCAGTACTTTGGCCACCTCATGCAAAGAGTCAACTCATTGGAAAAGACTCTGATGCTGGGAGGGATTGGGGGCAGGAGGAGAAGGGGACAACAGAGGATGAGATGGCTGGATAGCATCACTGACTCGATGGACGTGAGTCTGAGTGAACTCCGGGAGATGGTGATGGACAGGGAGGCCTGGCGTGCTGCGATTCATGGAGTCGCGAAGAGTCAGACATGACTGAGCAACTGAAATGAACTGAACTGAAGGACTTCCCAGATAGTCTAGTGGTTAAGACTCCACCTGCCAATGCAGGGGACACTGATTCGATTTTGACTTCGGAACTAAGATCCCACAGGCCACAGGGCAACTAAGCTCATGTGCTACAACTACTGAAGCATACTTGCAGCCTATAGCAAGAGAAGCCACTGCAATGAGAAGCCCACACATAGCAACTAGAGAGTAGCCCCATTCACTGTAACTAAAACAAACCTGTGCAAGGCAAGGAAGACCCAGCACAGCCAAAAATAAATAAATAAAGTAAAAAACATAACAAAAGACACTTTAAGAAAAGAAAAAGAACTACTTAATGTCTACAGTGTCAAAAGAAAACTGTCATATATAGTGATTATTTCTATAGACATAGAGCAAGTCAGTATTGAAGCTGTCATAAAGATTTGTTTTCATAAAAACAAGACGTAAAACTGTTAAATAATAAATTATTATACTCTGACATTTTTGAGTTCCTAATGTTGTGATTAAATCTTTGAGTTGCTTCTACTCTTGTGTTCAATATTTGATTTGTATAATTTATACAGAATGACCTTGTTGTTTTATAATTGTTTTATTGAAAAATAAATAGCACACTAACAATTACTCTTTTAACTTGAGAAAGAGATAAGGCTTCTTGTTTGTCTTGTTATTTGCTTTGTTTTGGTTTCACAAAGTAATAATATGGCTTAGCAGTTGCTCCACTTGAAACAGATTCTTCATTTGGCTTCCAAACTGCCCCGTAGTTTTCCTCCAGCCTCACTGGTTTCTGTTTGTCTCTTTCATTGGTTCCTCCCCTCCTTCCATAAGTTAAATATTGGAGCACAACAGGGCTCAGTTGTTGGGCACCCTCTTTTCTATCTATGTTCACTCCTTAGGTGATTTCATCTAGGGCCATGCTACATTTCCTCTCAAAGAGAGAAGACTATTTTTAAAAATTAAAAATAAAAAAGAGATTTTACCCACAAGGCAACTTTCCTTTCCATAAAGAAATGTTATAAAGGTACAATAATTAAACACGTGTGGTGTTGACTCAGAATTAAGTGAACAAATCAGTACCTCCCCCAAAAATAGAGTGTCCAGAAACTAACCCATGCACATGTGGGAATTTGGTATATGTTAGACATGGTATTGGGGCTCCCTTGGTGGTGCAGAGGTTAAAGCATCTGCTGCAGTGTGAGAGACCTAGGTTTGATCCCTCGGTTGGGAAGATCCCCTGGAGAAGGAAATGGCAACCCACTCCAGTATTGTTGCCTGGAGAATCCCATGGACAGAGGAGCTTGGTGGGCTACAGTCCACAGGTCGCAAAGAGTCGGGCATGACTGAGTGACTTCACTTTCACTAAACATGGTATTTAAAACAAATAGGGTGGGAGAAAAACATATATTAATGCATATATGTGGCATCTAGGAAAATGGTGTATATGCTTACCTGCAAAGCAGAAATAGAAACATGGACATAGAGAAAAAATGTATGGATACCAAGAAGGAAAGGTGAGGGGGATGGTGGGAGAATTAGGAGGTTGAGACTGACATATATACACTGTTGATGCCATGTATAAAATAGACAGCTGAGAGGAGCATACTATATAGCTCAGGGAACTCTACTTAATTTGCTGTGGTGACCTCAACGGGAAGGAAATCCAAAAGGGAGCCAATATATGTATACATGTGGCTGATTGATTTTGTTGTGCAGTAGAAGTTAATACAACATTGTAAAGCAACTATACTCCAATATAAATACATCTAAAAAAAAAAGAAAAGGAAGACTTCCCTGGAGGTCCATTGGTAAAGAATATGCCTAATGCAGGGGTCATGGTTTCGATCACTGGTCCAGAAGGATTCCATGTGCCTCGGGGCAGCTAAGCCTGTGTGCCATAACTACTGATCCTGAGCTCCAAAGCCCGTGCTTCTCAACAAGGGAGGCCAGCACAATGAGAAGCCCACATACTGCAACTAGAGAGTAGCCCCCACTCACTGCAACTAGAGAAAGCTCACACGCAATGAAAACCTAGCATAGCCAAAATAAAATGAAATAAATATCTTAAAAAGAAAAAATCAATAGGGCGGGAATTCTCTACCCTACATTTCCACAGCAGGGGGCCCAGGTTCAATCCCTGGTTGGGGAACTAAGATCCCACATACCAAAACTAAATATCCTGCATACCGTGTGACATGACCAAAATAAAATTAATTTAATTAAATTGAATCTACAGGGAAAATATTGACTTCTCCATATATGATGTAAGAGGTATATCACCAACTCACACCACTAACAAAAATAGATTTCAGAAGAAATGAAATAAATCTTTATGTACAAAACATGGGCTTCCCTGGTGACTCAGATGGTAAAGAATCTGTTTGCAATGCAGGAGGCATGGGTTCGATTCCTGGGTTGGGAAGATTCCCCTGGAGAAGGGCATGGCAACCCTCTCCAGTCTCTTTGCCTAGAGAATCCCATGGACAGAGGACCATGGGGTCACAAAGAGTTGGACACAACTGAAGTGACTTAGCACGATGCACACACATACAGCCATGGTTTCTGTCCCTTTTATGAACAGTGTATCCATTTTCCAGCTCCTGGGAGTGCTGTAGCCAACAGCTTACAACTGCAGCCTTCTCCTTGGATTTGCTCTTAGCTGTTGGGGACTACCTTGCTGTATTAGTTTTTTATTGCTATACGTTTAGGGGCTTTAAACAATACTAGTTTGCTATCTTACAGTTCTGTAATTCAGAAGTCCAACATGGGTCTCATGGGACTAAAATCAAGGTGTCAGTAGGACTTGTGCTCCCCTCTAGATGCTAAGGCAGAATTCATTTCACTGCCTTTTCCAGCTTTTAGGGGTTACTTACTGCTATGTTCTGAATAGTTGCCTCCTAACCACTAAATTCTTCTATTCAAACCTTAACCTCAAAAATGGTAGCATTAGGAGATCAAGCCTTTGGAAGATACTTAGGCTATGAGGGTGGAGCCATAATAAATGGGATTAGTGTCTTTTATTTATTTATTTATCTTTTTCACACTACATAATCTTAGTTACCCTTACCAAGGACTAAACACAGTCCATGGCAGTGAAAATGCTGAGGCCTAACCACTAATCCCATAATTCTTGGGATTAGTCTCTTATAAAAGAGGTTCCCAGTCCATTCTACCATGTGAAGGCAGTTGCTATGAACCAGGAAGAGGTTGTTTTTTAAACTACCCAGTATATGGCATTTTGTTATAAGAGCCTGAACACCATTACCTGGCTTTTGGCCCCCTGTCTCCATCTTGAAAGCTAGCAACAACTAGTTGAGTCTTCACATCGAATCTCTGACCCACTCATATGCCTCTCTCTCTCACTGTTAAGAACTCATGTAATTAGATTGGGTTGCCATGTCCTTCTCCAGGGGATCTTGCCCACTCAGGGATCAAACCCAAGTCTCCTGCAGCTCCGTGCACTGCAGGCAAGTTCTTTACCACGAAGCCACCAGGGAAGCCCAGCTGGATTAGCACATGGATAATCCAGGCTATTCTCCCCATCTCAAGGTTTATAGCTTTAATCACACCTGCAAAGCATCTTTGGCTATGTAAGGTAACATTCACAAATTTCAGGGATTAGTACATGGGCGTCTTGGTGGGGGTGGGCGTAATTTTGCCTAAGTTGGAGAAATAAAATAAAAAAAAAAAAATCTCTCCAAACTCAGAAATCCCTTCCACAGTGGTAGTAGAGAAGAAAAACACGTGTTAGTCAATAGGCATCAAACCAGAATGTGATGTGGATCACAGGTAATCTACTAAGAGATTGCAAAGACTGAAAGCAATCTCACCTTTTTGTATGGCCAGGCAAATACAACCTATTATACACATAGTTTGTTTGTTTTTGTTTTGTTTATTTTGGCCTTGCCATGTGACTTGTGGGATCTTAGTTCCCCAACCAGAATTGAACCCAGGCCCAGCAGTGAAAGTGCCAAGTCCTAACCACTGGATTGCCAGGGAATCCCTAAATGGTAATTACTTCTTCAGCAAAAGGACCTGACAGCACCATTTGTCACAGTTAATCCTAACTTCACTTGGCAATTGGGTTGATCATCTGTGTTAGCAAATTTGTCAAGTTAAAAAACAAATGTCTCATATCTTTATGGAAAATTATAGTTTTGCAACTTGAGTGAAGTACCTATCAAAGTTAGGCTCCTACCCTCCCATAGAAACTAGGAAATAAGGGGGCAATCTCTCCTGAGGTTTATATCAAAGAGTTGGTTCCCAGGTCCATAAGAGAGAACTTCCTGGGTCACAAAGCTGGCAAAAAGCCTATAGTCTTCAAAAGGATAGCATTGAAACATGTATATTACCATATGTGAAATAGATTGCCAGTCCAGGTTCGATGCATGAGGCAGGGTGCTCAGGCTGGTGCACTGGGATGACCCAGAGGGATGGGATGGGGAGGGAGGTGGGATGGGGGTCTAGGACAGGGAACACATGTACACCCATGGCTGATTCATGTCAATGTATGGCAAAAACCACCACAATATTGTAAAGTAATTAGCCTCCAATTAAAATAAATAAGTTAATTTAAAAACTAAATTGCAAAGAGATGAGAAGGTGCTTATTATTACAAGTTTTCTAAAATAAGTGCTTTGAGAAAAAGGAGAAGAAAATCTCATACTTTCTTTTCAACCAGGAGAATTAACCTTCTTGAAATAATACCATTTGCAGCAACATGGATGGACCTAGAGATTATACTAA
>SJYC01123599.1:0-11572 GCA_006408675.1 Madoqua kirkii | reverse complement strand
AGCAGTTTTTGCCACTCTGTCAGCAATGTGAACTATTGGTACCACAAATCACCTCGCAGTTTTCCATGAGATTTTGTGTTTTTTACTTCTAAATAAAGTGAAAATCCTCCATTTTTTAAATTGCTCTATTGCATGACAGATACCAAACATACATTTATTATTAGTGCTGTGTGCTTAGTCACACAGTCATGTCCAACTCTTTGCAACCCCATGGACTAACTGTATGCAGTCTGCCAGGCTCCTCTGTCCATGAGGATTCTCCAGACAAGGATACTGGAATGGGCTGCCATGCCCTCCTCCAGGGGATCTTTCCAACCCAGGGATTGAACCCAGGTCTCTCACATCGCAGGTGGATTCTTTACCAACTGAGCCACCAGGGAAGCTCTTTATTATTAGTTGATATATTATATATTTAAGCCCAGACCAAGGACTGTAGCTCTAGTAACTGATATTAACTCATCTGCTTCTGTTGGCTTAATTCCAGACAAAACATGAGCTTCCATGTCTGTATGACAAGTCAGCACAGCATTGGAGGACATAAGTGGGTCACTTTTGGCTACAGTACATTGCCTATTGGTAAATATCATTAAATTTGCATTTATTTTCCTTTGGCCACCCCACACAGCTTAAGGGGTCTTAGTTCCTGGACCAGAGATTGAACCCAGGTCACCTCAGTGGTTGGAAAACGCTGAATCCTAACCACTGGACAACCAGGGAATTCCCTTAAATCTGCATTTTTAACAAGAATAGCACATAAAACAAGTCAGAATTTTTTTTCCAAAGTTTGGACTCCTCAAAGCTGAAGGAGCGGCTATCATCAATTTCAGTTTTTCAGAAGCCTCTTCAGATTCTAAGGACCAAACCAGAAGATCTGGAGGTGAACCAGGCAATTGCTCCATCAGAAGATTTGTCCCCTCTGCAAAAACTGGAATCTACAGCTCTTTTGTACTCATCACAAAATTATCTCAGGTTTTTAAAGTAACAGATAAATCTGCAAAATGGGCTATCTCCAAGACTGCCACGCTCTGTGGCCTACAGCTGACAACAGATGTCCTGTTTTACCCAGATCAGCAATATTTGATTTGTCCAGTGAGGTCTTATGCCCCTGTGAAGCAAAGAACTGTACCAAAGCCAATATATCAATCAATTTTATATTGTTCTTTGGTTTCTGAGATTAGTGACAAACGATATACAACACTAGTAGAACAAATTTCTCTGTTTTCCTGTAAATGACTAGAAAAAACAATAGAGGAGTCTCAGAACCCATGAGGAATTCTTTGCCATGGGCTCCTGAGGAATTCTTTGCCATGGGCTCCTGAGGACTTCCCTGGTGGTCCAACAAGAAAGAATCTTCCTGCCAATGCAGGGGACATGGGTTTGATCCCTGGTCCAGGAAGATTTCACACATCATGGAGCAGCTAAAGTCAGTGTGCCCTAGCTACTTAGCCTGCATCCTGTACACACTGAAATCCATGTGCTGCAACTATTGAAGCCCACATGCCTACATGCCCATGCTCTGCAACAAGAGAAGCCACTGCAATGAGAAGACTGTGCACTGCAACTATAGAGTAGCCCCCTATCACCATAACTAGGGAAAACCCTGTGCAGCAACAAAGACCCAGCACAGCCAAAAATAAATAAAATACATAAAAAATTAAAAAAATTTTAAAAAATGGACTCTTTCATAAGCAAAAGCAAATAAAGATAGATTTATCCACTAGAGGAACAGAAAGAAAGGAGAGTGAAAGGAAGGAAGGGAGGGAAGAAAGAGAGAGAGAAAGAAAGAAACAAAGAAAGAAAAAAAGAAAGAAAGAGGAAAACAGGGGAAGAAGGGAGGCTGTGGATGTGAGCCAGGGCTTATGGTAGAAGATGCAGGACTGGACTCCCCAGTAGCAATAGGGGTGATAAGATTCTGGAAAACATGAGGTCAGGTGATAGCACTTAAGCATGAGAAGCATGGTGGGTATAATTACTGTAATGGGCACCAAAGGTACAGTCTCACCAAAGTGTGCCTGATCCATGCATTTCAAATGAGATGATCCATAGAACACTGAATTCCTAGGGGCATGATCATTCTCTTTCATAGAGAGAGAATGAGATGGTTGGATGGCATCACTGACTCAATGGACATGAATTTGAGCAAGCTCCGGGAGTTGCTGATGGACAGGGAATTCTGGTGTGCTGCAATCTATGGGGTCGCAAAGAGTTGGACACGACTGAGTGACATATATATATATATATATATAAATTAAATAAGCAGAAGTCTGAGGTTGCTATAGACTGAATGTTTGTGTCCCCCTCAAATTCATATGTTGAAACCTAATCCCCAAGGTGATGGTATTTGGAGATGGAACCTTAGGGAGATGATTAGGTCCTGAGGGTGGGGCCCTCATGAGTGGGACTGGTGTCCTTACAAAAGATACACCATACAGATCTCTCATGCTTTCTGCCATTTGAAGTTACAATGAAAAGATGACTGTCTGTGAACCAGGAAGTGGGCTTTCACCAGAAAACGAATCTGCTATCACCTTGATTTTGGACTTTCCAGCCTCCAGAAGTGTGAGAAATAAACATTTATTGTTTATAAGCTACCCAGTCTCTGGTGTTTTTATTTATAGCAGGTAAAACGGACTAAGACACAGGTCAACTACTGCAGTGGAAAGTCACATCTCTTTTCCCAACTTCCAGAACTAAGACAGTTTTCAGATCCCAAAATCCATAAAGTGAAGGTAAGGCCAGGTTCCCATAAGGAAGGACCCTACAAAAACATGGCACATATACCTGGTAGTGATTTCCTAAATCTGAAAGTCAAGATCTATGACCATTTATTCAGCTGGGGAAAGGAGAGTACACTTTCAAGGTCTATTGGAACCAGGAAATAAATTGACAATGATACACAGCAGCCCAAACTGCTGTGTGGCTGCCCTGTTAGAGAAGGGTATACAAGGGTCAGATAATAATGAGATAAACAGTATCAGCTCAGGTCTATCTCTGTAGGTCCAGTAGTTATCTACATGACTCCCAGATGAATAATTGCAATGAATATATTAGCAGTTAGTAGATATCTTACATTAGTTCCTTGATCTACAAAGTAAGAGATATTATAATAGGAAAGGCCCTATGAAAGACCCTGAAACTCTCTCCCCCCAAAAACATTCCAAGGGCCAAAATGGTAAATTAAAAATCCCTCAATCCCTGCACAGGCATGGAGGTGGGAGCAAAGATTAGTGTCACTCTCAAAACATTAAATGATGCAAGATTCATGATCCCAGGCTTCCTGGGTGGTCCAGTGGTTAAGAATTTGCCTGCCAGTGAAGGGGACACTGGTTCCATTCCTGGTTAGGAAACTAAGACCCACATGCCATGGGCCAACTAAGCCCATGCACCACAACTACTGAGCCCACCACACTCTAAAGCCTGGGAGCCACAGCTACTGAGCCCACATGCTGCAAGAGATTTCACTGCAATGAGAATCCCATGCACCAGTGAACCACACAGTGAAGAGTAGCCCCTGTTCACTGCAACTAGAGAAAGCCCATGTGTAGCACAGCCAAAGAAGCAGCACAGTCAAAAATACAAATAAATAAACATTAAAAAAAAAGAGCCATGATCTCTATCATATGCCCATTTAATCAGTCTGGCATCTGCCCAGTAACAGTCTCAATTACACTTACTGAGCTGGACATGGTCTCTTTACTCGAGTAGATTAACAAGTGGCCACAGATTTGGGCAGATATACTCTTTTCACACACATCAGGAAGGAAAGTTAGAAACACATGGGACAGACACCAAGCCTATACATTCACAGTCTTACCCCAGGGCTATGTTATTTCTTGTACTCTCTCTCATAATATAGCACAAAGGAAACTAAGCCATCTGGATACTTCCTAAAGCATCATATTGGTCCACAATACAGATGGTATCATGTTAATTGGACATGAGGAGAAAAATGCAAAAGTACCCTGGATGCCTTGATAAGACACACACTCTAGAGAGTTGGAGAGAAACCCTACAAAGATTCAAGAGGCAGGTTGGACCCTTTGGGTCTGGAAGCAACATTCTGCACTTGGAAATATTGCAGTGGTCTGTTTATTGAATGTCACAGAAGGCTACTCATTTTAAATGGGGCTCAGAGCAAGAATCCCAGGGACGGCAGAGCCTGGTGGGTTGCCGTCTATGGGGTCACACAGAGTCGGACACAACTGAAGTGACTTAGCAGCAGCAGCAGAGCAAGAAAGGCCTCTGTAGCAAGCCCCAGCTGTAGTAAATGCAATTCTGTTATTTGGGTCAGTGAAATGCATGATCCAGAAAGTTCCATGAAGGCAGAGGTATTGGTGGTTTTCAAAAAAAAAAAAAAAAAAAAGCCATGTGGAGTCTCTGACGAGGCCAAATAGGAGCAATGCAGTGCTATTACTGTGTTCTGGAGCAGGGCCATGCCATCAGGAAGCAGAGAATTGTATACCATTTGAAAAGAACTCCTGGCAGGCTACTGGGCCCTAAAAGAGATTGAACACCTGAACTTGGGACATCAAGTGATCATGTTCCCAGAACTGCCTATCATGAGCTGGATCCTGTCTGATCTGCCCAGCTACAAGGTTGGGCAGACCCAGCAAAAATTCATTCTAAGATGAAGTGGTACATCCAACCGGATTGGGATCAAGCAGAGGACACAAGGAAGCAGTAGGAACAGGTGGTCCAGACATTTATGTCACCCACCACTGCTGCACTAGGGTCTCCTTCAAATCTCACCTATGGGCACATGAAACGGAGCATCCCTTATGACAAGCTGCTAGCGGAAAAAAGAGCTCAAACTTGGTTCCTGGATGTGTTGGCTCAGTGTTTAGGTATAAGCTGAAAATGTGCAGCTGCTTCCCTACCACTCTGCTCAAAGATGTCCCTGAAAGACAGTGGGCAGAGCTTTTGATGGTACACTTGGTCATCCACTTTGTGTGGAAGAAGTGGCTTGAGGTTATAATATATATTGGTTCATAGCCAACAGTGAATGGTTTGGTTGGTTGGTCAGGAGCTTGGATGGGAAAGATGGAAAGACTGGAGTCAAAGAGGTCTGAGGAAGAGGCATGTGGATAGACTTATGGGAATGGGCACAAAGTGAAGGATTTTGTCTTTTTATAAAATGACCAAGGAGACAGGATGATCTGGTCAGCTGATATCAGCCAGTCTGTCCTCTGCCATCCCAGTCCTTGAACAATGGAGTAGGCACAGTGGCAATGATGGCAGCTGTGCATGAGCCCATCAGCCAGGGCTTCACTGATGTGCACATTAGCATGGCCAAATGTTAACATTCCAGCAACAGAGGCCAACACCAAGTCCACAGTATGGCACCATCCCTTGAGGATATCAACCATTCACTTGCTGTCAAAATGATTACATGACCTCTTCCCTTTGACAATGTCAACTGCTCATTTTGACACACAATGCAAAGTATGGATTTGCCTTGACTGGCCCACAAGGTCTCAGGAAGCATCTCTATCTGAGGGCTCACAGAGCATCTGCTCCAGCAACACATGCCAAATTCCTAGTCCCATAGGGAGAAGCAAGTGAGGGGACAGAGAAGCCTGGAGTGTTACCTCAGTGGGTGTTCCTCCACCTGCAAACTGGGGGAATGAGGAATAAATAGCTCCCTCGTCTTGGGTTGGGTTCCGCAGAAGCAGTTGCTGAAATGTACTTGCAATGAACTTAAGGAAGTTCTTCCAGGACAACCTGATAAGAGAATGGAGGAAGTGGAACAGGAAAGAGGAAGAAGCTAAACAAATACATACTTTCTGGCAACATCTTGTGGAGGGTTGCTTCAGTGTGATCCAGCAGGAGAACACTGAATGGAAATTCTGCCTCAGAGCTTGTCCCTTACTTGAGGCAAAGGAACTACATACACATACTCTCACAGCAGTCAGTCACTGGGTAAAGACTGTCCACAACTTGCAGATGAGAAGAAAAGGGCTTGTGTAACGATGGCTATAAACTCAGAGACAATGCCAGCTCTCTGCATGTACAAGCAAAGTGGCTCCATTAACCCAAAACCAGGCTTCTAAGAGCAGTAGAGATACAGGTACAGAAGCAAAGTGACAACAAAAGCCAGTGGAATTGTGCTCACAAATTGTTAAAAGAATTCGAGGTTTGCTAGAGTGGCTCACGCGGAGAAGGCAATGGCAACCCACTCCAGGAATCTTGCCTGGAAAATCCCATGGACAGAGGAGCCTGGTAGGCTGCAGTCCATGGGGTCATTAAGAGTCGGACAGACTGAGCGACTTCACTTTCACTTTTCACTTTCATGCACTGGAGAAGGAAATGGCAACCCACTCCAGTGTTCTTGCCTGGAGAATCCCAGGGACAGGGGAGCCTGGTGGGCTGCTGTCTATGGAGTCGTACAGAGCTGGACACGACTGAAGCGACTTAGCAGCAGCAGCAGCAGCAGCAGCAGCAGCAGCAGCAGCAGCAGCAGCAGGAGTGGCTCACAGAAGTCAGGAAAAAGTTTATGGTTAAGCCTTGAGTAACAAGGGTTTGAACTGTGAGTATGAGTATCTAATTATATGCATTGGGTTTTTTTACAGTAATAAATACGACCTACTATACAATCTGCCATTGGCTGAATCAGAGATGTGAAGCCTCAAATATGGAGGAACCACCCAAATGGAGCAGATTTTCAACTGCTCACAGGGTCGGTGTCCCTAACTCTCAAATTTTTCAAAGATCAACTGTAATTACTATTATCAAACCAGGGAAGTCCATTATAAAAGGATACAACTCAGGAATATCAAGACTGACAAGATGCCTTGGGCAAGGTCTGTGGGAAGAAAGCAGAGCTCCATGCACATTCCAGGCATACCATTTCTCCAGCACCTCCATGTGGCTACTAACTGGGCAGCTCTCTAAACCTACCCTTTTGAGTTATTACGGAGGTTTCATTCCTTAGACATGAATGATTAAATCATTGGTCATTGGTGATTGATTCAACTTCTACCCCTCTCCCATCCCTAGAGGTTGGAGGTTGGTGCTGAAAGGTCCAACTCTCTAATCACAGGACTTGTTCCCATGGAAACCAGCCCTATCCTTGGGGGCTTTCCAAAAGTCACCTCATTAATAGAAACTTCATTGTGGTTCAAAGGGGTTTGTTGTGAATAAGAAAAGATACCTACTAATGGTATTTTTCACAGAGCTAGAACAAATAATTTCACAATTTTTATAGAAATACAAAAAACCTTGAATAGCCAAAGCAACCTTGAGAAAGAAGAATGGAACTGGAGGAATCAACCTACCTGACTTCAGGCTCTACTACAAAGCCACAGTCATCAAGACAGTATGATATTGGCACAAAGACAGAAATATAGATCAATGGTACAAAATAGAAAGCCCAGAGATAAACCCACACACCTATGGACACCTTATCTTTGACAAAGGAGGCAAGAATATACAATGGAGAAAAGACAATCTCTTTAACAAGTGGTGCTGGGAAAATTGGTCAACTACTTGTAAAAGAATGAAACTAGAACACTTTCTAACACCATACACAAAAATAAACTCAAAATGGATTAAAGATCTAAACGTAAGACCAGAAACTATAAAACTCTTAGAGGAGAACATAGGCAAAACACTCTCCAACATAAATCACAGCAGGCTCCTCCATGACCCACCTCCCATAATATTGGAAATAAAAGCAAAAATAAACAAATGAGATCTAATTAAAATTAAAAGCTTCTGCACAACAAAGGAAACTATAAGCAAGGTGAAAAGACAGCCTTCAGAAAGGGAGAAAATAATAGCAAATGAAGCAACTGACAAACAACTAGTCTCAAAAATATACAAGCAACTCCTGCAGCTCAATTCCAGAAAAATAAACGACCCAATCAAAAAATGGGCCAAAGAACTAAATAGACATTTCTCCAGAGAAGACATACAGATGGCTAACAAACACATGAAAAGATGCTCAACATCACTCATTATCAGAGAAATGCAAATCAAGACCACAATGAGGTACCATTTCATACCAGTTAGAATGGCTGCAATCCAAAAGTCTACAAGCAATAAATGCTGGAGAGGGTGTGAAGAAAAGGGAACCCTCTCACACTATTGGTGGGAATGCAAACTAGTACAGCCACTGTGGAGAACAGCTTGGAGATTCCTTTAAAAATTGGAAATAGAACTGCCTTATGACCCAGCAATCCCAATGCTGGGCATACACACTGAGGAAACCAGAATTGAAAGAGATACATGTACCCCAGTGTTCATCACAGCACTGTTTATAATAGCCAGGACATGAAAGCAACCTAGATGTCCATCAGCAGCCGAATGGATAAGAAAGCTGTGGTACATATACACAATGGAGTATTACTCAACCATTAAAAAGAATAAATTTGAATCAGTTCTAATGAGGTGGATGAAACCAGAGCTGATTATACAGAGTGAAGTAAGCCAGAAAGAAAAACACCAATACAGTATACTAACACATATATATGGAATTTAGAAAGATGGTAACGATGACCCTGTATGGGAGACAGCAAAAGAGACACAGATGTATAGAACAGACTTTCGGACACTGTGGGAGAGGGAGAAGGTGGGACAATTTAGGAGAATGGCATTGAAACATGTATAATATCATGTAAGAAACAAATCGCCAGTTGAGGTTCGATGCAGGATACAGGATGCTTGGGGCTGGTACACTGGGATGATCCAGAGGGATGGTATGGGGAAGGAGGTGTGAGGGGGGTTCAGAATTGGGAACTCATGCACACCCATGGCGAATTTATGTTGATGTATGGCAAAACGAATACAGTACTGTAAAGTAAAATAAATTAATTAATTAAAAAATAAAAACATTGAAAAGAAAAAGAAAAAAAAATCATACAGTGGAGGCACTTCCATCTACCATGAACCCAGGATATGGCTTTATCTCAAATTACCAATGATAAAAGAATTTCTGCAAAACATAATGATATTTGGAAAATGAAAGAATTTTTTTAAAGTAATAGATAAGGTTTCTGAGCTCAATGATACTCCCTTAAAATAAGTGACAAGGCATGAGAAATCTAATCTCTTGAAGATACAGGTTAACAGAGAAGAATATAATACACTTTGGTACCACAATTTCACATAGAGTCAGCAAAGCTGGAAGGGTCAGGATATGTGCAAACCTTCTCATTTTCTCAGACCTGCATTCTTAACTTCACATGTAGTAGGCTGAATAAGACTTCCTGAAATTCAAGTCTACCTGACACCTAGGGATGTGATCTTCCTTGGAAATTTGGTCTTTGTAAATATTAGATAAAGAACTCAAGAAGAAATCATCCTGTATTTCGAATGGGTCTTAAATCCAATGACTGGTGATTTTATAAGAAGAGGAGCAGATGCAGAAAGATACACAGAGAAGAAGGTCATGGGGAAGAGAGATAGAAAATGAAGTGTTGCTGCTACAAACCAAGGAATGCCAAGGTTTGTCAGGACCCACCAGAGAAGCTGAGAAGTAAGAAAGGAGCTTCAGAGGGAGCATAGCCCTGCCAACACCTTATTTCAGACTTCTAGCCTCCAGAATTGTGAGAAAATACATTTGTGTTGTTTTAAGCCACAATGTTTGTGATAATTTGTTTTGGCAGCCAAGGAACCTAGTTCAGTTCAGTTCAGTTCAGTCACTCAGTTGTGTCTGACTCTGTGCAACCCCATGAACTGCAGCACGCCGGGCCTCCCAGTCCACCACCAACTTCCAGAGTTGACTCAGATTGATGTTCATGGAGTCAATGATGCCATTCAGCCATCTCATCCTCTGTCATCCACTTCTCCTCCTGCCCCCAGTCTCTCCCCACATCAGAGTCTTTTCCAGTGAGTCAACTCTTTGCATGAGGTGGCCTAACTGATGTATGGTAAAACCAATACCAAAAAAAAGGTGTTCTTTTAAATAAAAATTAGTTATTTATTATTCATTAAAAAAAGAAAAGATACCTTAATATCTCTTATCACTTAGGAAATTTCAAATTTTTTAGCAGCTCTGTGCGAGCAATGATGAGGAAAACCAAGTATATATTTCATATTGTAAATCATAGTATCCCAGGAGGGGATCCAGGCAGAACAACAGTAATGACTACACATCCTTAACACAAATCAGTTTTTTAAAAATATAACTTTATTGGGAATTTCCTGCTGGGCCAGTGGTTAGAACTTCATGCTCTTCCAGTTTGTTCAAACTCTGGTCAGGGAACTAAGATCTTATAAGCCAAATGGCAGAGTCAAAAAAATGTATATATTTCTTTATTGATGCAAATTTACATATTATGTAATTTACCCATGTCAAGTGTACAATTTCATGATTTTTGGTAAATTTACTAAACTGTATGATTGTCACCATAAATCCATTTTAGAACATTTTCATCATTCCAGTAAAATCCTATGCTTGTTCTCATCATGAGGCCCATGCAACCACTTTCTGTCTCTATAGATTTGCTTGTTCTGGACATTTCATATAAATGGTATCATATAATACTTGTGATACACTATGTGTATCAATACATGTAGATACAATCTGCAAACTTTCTTATCTGGTTTATTTCACTTACCATCACATTTTAGAGGTTCAGTGGCATAGTGGCATGTATCAGTACTTCATACATTTTTGTGACTGAATGACACTCTGTTGTATTACAGTTTGTTTATCAATTCATCAGTTAGTTGACATTTGATTTGCTTCTACTTTTTGGCTATAATGTAGCACCCTCCTTGGAACATTCTTGTACTAGTCTTTTCTTGGGTACTCATTCACCCTAGAAATAACTGCTGGGTCATATGGTAAACTTATAACTAAACATTTTAAGAAACTGCCAACTGTTTTCCAATGCACATTCCCATGTACATTCTGTAACATGTACATTCTCATCAGCCATCTATGAAGTTTCCCATTTCTCTGTATCTTTATCAATAATTGTTATTGTCTACTTTTTTAAAATTTTAGCCATTCTAGTGGATATGATGTTATCGCATTTGGGTTTTAATTTGCCTTTTCATAGTAGCTAATGATATTGATCATATTTTCTTATTAAGGTAATTTGCATACCATAAAATTCATCTCTGTAACAGTTCAACAGTTTTTAGTAGATCTACAGAACTGTGCAATCATCACCTTCATGTTCATTTGCAGTTAATCTTCACTCTCAAACCTAGGTAACAGCTAACCTAGTTTCTGTCTATATAGATATGTCTTTTCTGGACACTTAATATAAATGCAATTATAGAATAGGTAGTTTTTGCATCTAGTTTCCGAATGTTTTTGAAGTTCATCCATGTTATAACAGGGCTTCCCTCATAGCTTAGTTGGCAAAGAATCCACCTACAAGGCAGGAGATCCTGGTTCAATTCCTGGGTCAGGAAGATCCTCTGGAGAAGGGATAGGCTACCCACCCCAGTATTCTTGAGCTTCCCATGTGGTTCAGCTGGTAAAGAATCTGCCCACAATGTGGGAGACCTAGGTTCGATCCCTGGGTTGGAAAGATCCCCTGAAGAAAGGAAAGGCTATTCACTCCAGTATTCTGGCCTGGAAAATTCCATTGTAAACTATACAGTCACAAAGGGTTGG
>SJYC01123597.1:0-106062 GCA_006408675.1 Madoqua kirkii | reverse complement strand
TGCTACATCTCCCAAGCCTGCGTGCCGCAAGGCCTGAAGCCCGCTCACCCTCGAGCTCGCAGCCGCGACACGGAGCCTGTGTGCCGCAAAGACTGAAGCCCGCACACTCTAGAGCTCGCAGGCCACTATACGGAGCCTGCGTGCGGCGATACGGAGCCTGCGTGCCGCAGCTACTGAAGCGCATGCCCCTGAGCCTGTGTGCAGAACCTGCTTGCTCTGCAGCGAGAGAAGTCACGACGGTGAGAAGCCACTGCACTTCAAGGAAAAGCAACCCCCACTCGCCGCAACTAGAGAAAGCTCAAGCGAAGTAACGAAGACCCAGCACAGCGAAAAATAATAAAGAAAAAGGAACCTGTTTGCAGCCCTCTTTCTTAGTATACTTTTAAAATGTATTTATTTTTGGTGGTGCTGAGTCTGCTGGTGCAGGGGCTTTCCTCTAGTTGCAGAAGGCAAGGGCTGCTCCCGCACTGTGGTGCCCTCTCTCACTGCACTGGCTCCTCTTGCTGTGGAGCGCAGGCTCTAGGGCACTCGGGCTTCAGAGCTGTGGCATGTGGGCTCCGTAGGTGCTACTCCCCAGCTCTTCAGCACAGGCTCAAGAGCTGTGGCATACAGACGTAGCTGCTCCGAGGCATGTGGGATCTTCCCCGATCGGGGATTGGACCCGGCATTGGCAGATGGACTCTTCACCACTGAGCCCCCAGGGAAGCCCTGCACCCCTCCTTTTAATTATTTTAGGTTTATACCTAGAAGTGGAATGGATGAATCATATGGTAATTCTACATTTAATTTTTTGCAGTGAAGTTGCTCAGTCATGTCCCACTCTTTGTGACCCCATGGACTGTGGCCCACCAGGCTCCTCTGTCCATGGGATTTACCAAGCAAGAACACTGGAGTGGGTTGCCATAACTTTTTGAGGAAACTCCAAACTGTTTTCTACAGTGGCTGAAGCATTTTATATTCCCACCAGTTTCTCCATACCTTGTTCAGGACTTGTTATTTTCCTTTTAAAAAAAATTATAGCCAGTTCTGGTGTTGTGTGAAGTAGCACCTGATTGTGGGTTTGATTTGTATTTCCTTAGTGACTAATGATGGAGAAGGCAGTGGCAACCCACTCCAGGACTTTCCCACCAGTTTCTCCATACCTTGTTCAGGACTTGTTATTTTCCTTTTAAAAAAAATTATAGCCAGTTCTGGTGTTGTGTGAAGTAGCACCTGATTGTGGGTTTGATTTGTATTTCCTTAGTGACTAATGATGGAGAAGGCAGTGGCAACCCACTCCAGGACTCTTGCCTGGAAAATCTCATGGACAGAGGAGCCTGATGGGCTGCAGTCCACGGGGTCGCTAAGAGTCGGACGCGACTGAGCGACTTCACTTTCACTTTTCACTTTCCTGCATTGGAGAAGGAAATGGGAACCCACTCCAGTGTTCTTGCCTGGAGAATCCCAGGGACGGCGGAGCCTGGTGGGCTGCCATCTATGAGATGTCTACGCTCCGTGTCTACAGAGTCAGACACAACTGAAGCGACTTAGCTGCAGCAGCAGCAGCAGCAGCAGTGACTGATGACACTGAGCATCTAGCCCAATCAGCAAGCATATGCTTGCTGGCCACTTGTATATGTTTTTTAGAGAAATGTCTCTGAGTCCTTTGCCCATTTTCTTAATTGGATTGTCTTTTTGCTGAGTTGTTAGAGTTCTTTATATCTTTCAGATACCACACCCTTATCAGATATATTCTCTCTTTTTTACCCTTTTTTTAATTGGAGGATAGTTTCAATGTAGCCTTGGCCTCTGCTATATGGCAACCTAAATCAGCTCTCAGTATGCATGCATCCCCTCCATCCTGAGCCTCCCTCTCACTGCCCCGTCTCATCCCTCTAGGCCATCACACAGCACCAAGCTGAGCACCCTGAGCTCCAAGCAGCTTCTCACTACTTCTCTGTTTCACACATGGTAGTGTGTAAATCCCATGGACGGAGGAGCCTGGTGGGCTGCAGTCCATGGGGTCGCTAAGAGTCGGACACGACTGAGCAACTTCACTTTCACTTTTCACTTTCATGCATTGGAGAAGGCAATGGCACCCCACTCCAGTGTTCTTGCCTGGGGAATCCCAGGGACGGCGGAGCCTGGCGGGCTGCCGTCTATGGGGTCGCACAGAGTCGGACACGACCGAAGCAACTTAGCAGCAGCAGCAGTGTGCCTATGTCAGTGCCACTCTTTGAATTCGTTCCACCCTCTCCTTCCTCCCACTGTGTCCAAAGTCCGTCCTCTACATCAAGGCTTTTTTTCAGTCTTTCAAGCACAAGTTTTTTATTTTGATGGAGTCCAATTTGTCTTTTTTTTCTTTCAGTGTGTTTTTATATGTCATATCTAGGAGACCATTGCCTAATTCAAAGTCACAAAACTTCCAAGAGTTTTATAGCTTTAGCTCTTCTATTTAGATCTTCATCCATTTTGAGTTAACGTAGGTATATCATGTGAGAGTTGGACTATAAGGAAAGCTGAGTGCCAAAGAATCGATGATTTTGAGCTATGGTATAAAGAAGACTCTTGAGATTCCCTTGGACTGCAAGGAGATCCAACCAGTCTATCCTAAAGGAAAAGCAAGTTTAGTCACTCAGTTGTGTCTGACTCTTTGTGACCCCATGGACTATAGCCTACCAGGCCCCTCCGTCCACGTGATTTTCCAGGCAAGAGTACTGGAGTGGGTTGCCATTTCCTTCTCCAGATAGGAAATCAGTCCTAAATATTCATTGGAAGGACTGATGCTGAAGCTGAAACTCCAATGCTTTGGCTACCTGATGCGAAAAATTGACTTATTTGAAAAGACTTTGATGCTGGGAAAGATTAACGACAGGAGGAGAAGGGGACGACAGAGGACAAGATGGTTAGATGGCACCACTGACTCGATGGACATGAGTTTGGGTAGACTCCAGGAGTTGGTGATGGATAGCAAGGCTTGGCATACTGCGTTTCGTGGGGTCGCAAAGAATCGGACACGAGTGAGCCACTGAACTGAACTGAATTGCTTTAAAAATGCAAAGTCATAATTATAACATACCAAAACTTGTGTAATGCAGCTAAAGCTATTTTAGAGAGAAATCTGTGGCTTTCAGTGCAAATATTGGAACAGAAGAAAGGCTAGAAATCCGTGTTGTAAACATTCCTCTCAAAGAATAAAAACAATCAAATAAAGAAAATAATAAAGATCATAAATTAATAGAAAACAAATATCAAGAGGAAAAAAAATCAACCGAGTAAAAGTTGTTTCTTTGAAAAGACTAATGAAATTGACAACATCTGATAATCAAGAAAAGGACCCAAAATGATCCATAATAAGAGAGGCAAAAAAGAGGACATCACTACAGAGTTTATGTATTAATACATTAAAAATAAAAATAATAAATTTCATAAAAACAGTAAAGTGAGAGTTATTAGGGGTTAGAAGGAGAGGGGAAGGGAAGTTGTTGTTTCAGTTCAGTTCAGTTCAGTCGCTCAGTCGTGTCCGACTCTGCAACCCCATGAATCACAGCACGCCAGGCCTCCCTGTTCATCACCATCTCCCGGAATTCACTCAGATTGGGTATATATTTCAGATTTGCAATATGAAAAAGTTCTGCAGATGCTTCTCAACAATGAATATAATTGACAGTACTCAACTATACACTTTAAAAGAAAGGGCTTACCTGGTGGCACTATTGGTAAAAAATCTGCCTGCCAGTGCAGGTAGATGTGAGAGACAACAGTTTGATCCCTGGGTTGGGAAGATCCCCTGAAGGAGGGCATAGCAGTTTAGTATTCTTGCCAGGAGAATCCCCATGCACAGAGGAGCCTAGTGGGCTACAGTCCATGGGGTCGCAAAGAGTTGGACACAACTGAGCAACTAAATGCAACATAGATAAGATGGCTCACTGGTAAAGAATCCTCTCGCCAATGCAGGAGATACGAAAGTGGGTTTGATCCCTGAGTTGGGAAGATTCCCTGGAGGAGAAAATGGCAACCCACTCCAGTATTCTTTCTGGGAAAATCCCATGGACAGAGGAGCCTACTGGGCTACAGTCCATGGGGTCACAAAGAGTTAGACACAACTAAAGCAACTTAGCACAAGCACAATTCCCTTAAAAATGGCCAAGATGGCAAATTTTATGCTGTTTTTTACTATAATAAAAAATTAATAAAAGAGTATTATGGCAACTTTGTGGTAATAATCTATAAAATTTAAATGAAATGAACAAGTTCCTTGAAAAATACTAAGTACCAAAACTGACACAGAAGAAACAGGAAATCTGAAACAGGAAATCTAAATTCTCTGAATTTATTACTGCTGCTGCTGCTAAGTCACTTCAGTTGTGTCTGACTCTGTGCGACTCCATAGATGGCTGCCCACCCGGCTCCTCTCTCCCTGGGATTCTGCAGGCAAGAATACTGGAGTGGGTTGCCATTTCCTTCTCCAGAATTTATTACTAAACCTAAGTAATAAAGTCATCATTTAAACTCTTCCCTCAGAGAAACACTCCAGGGGTAAGAGATTAAGAGGTACAAACTACTATGTATAAAATAAGATACAAGGATATAGAGTATGGAACACAAGGAATAGAGCCAGCATTTTATAATAACTTTAAATGGAGTATAATTGACAAAAATATTGAATCACCATGTGGTATACCTAAAACTAATATAATATTATATATATTATGAATGTTATCAGACTATACTTTGATTTTTTTATGATTTTTTAAAATTTGAACTCTAGACCTAGATAGTTTCACTGGTGAATTATTTGTAATATCTCAGGAAGAAATAAAATGATCCTACACAAATTTGTCCAGAAAATAGAAAAAGAGGAACAAATTAAGTCCCTCATTGCAGGGCTCAAGTCCTGCAATGAGACCAGCATAACATTAACACCAAATCATGACAAAGACATTACAAAAAGGAAAATTACAAGTTAGTTTACTTTATTAATATAGATACAAATATTCCAAATAAAATATTAGCTAAATGAATTGACAATATATGATTAGGAAAAATTATGGCCAAGTTAAATTAGTTTAAAAATGCAAGGTTGAAAATCAGTGGGATTCAACACATTAACAGAATGAAAGTGAACAGTCATATTTTATCTTAATAAATACAGAAAAGGCATTTGCTGAAATTCGACACCCATCCTTCCTTATCTAATAGAGTATTCTTCACTGATACAAAACTAGATGGTAAGACTTTTTATAAAGGTACGCTAATGAAGACTGTGAAGTGTTGATACCAGGATGGACACAGAGCTTAATAGAACAGAATATGGTCCCAAAACAACCATGCATTTATGGACACTTGATCATAGGAAGGTAGCACTGTGTGGCAGTGAGTGTGAGAACGGCCTTTCAATCAGTGGTTGTACATCAGCTGAATATCTATAAAGAAAAGCAAAAGCCTCTCAGTCATGTCTGACTCTTTGAGACCCCATGGACTATACAATCCATGGAATTCTCCAGGCCAGAATACTGGAGGGGGTAGCCTTTCCCTTCTCCAGGGGATCTTCCCCACCCAGGTCTCCCACATTGCAGGCAGGTTCTTTACCAGCTGAGCCACTAGGGAAGCCCAGGAATACTGGAGTGGGTAGCCTATCCCTTCTCCAGCAGATCTTCCCAACCCAGGAATTGAACCGGGGTCTCCTGCTTTGCAGGAGGATTCTTTACCAGCTGAGCTAGCAGGGAAGCCCGATAACAAGAAAGTGAATCTCAATTTCTACTTTACACCATACTCAAAAACGAATTTGAAGTGGGACATAGATCTAAATGTGGAAAGTAAAACAATGAAGCTTCTGAAACATAAAACGACATCTTCAAAACCTTGGGCTAGGCAGTTTCTCACATAGGAATCAAAAGAGCACTAAATATAAAATAAAAGATAGATAAATTGATCCACACTCAAATTAAGAAATTCTGTCTGCCATAATACACTATTTTAGAAGAAAGCCTATGACATTTATAGCAAAGTAATAAGTAGTACTTATATATTACTTACATAAAATCGTGACAAAGGACTCACACTCAGAATAAAGGAAAAGACTGACAACCTGAAAACAAAATGAGCAAAAGAAACATTTCAGGATGGGCAAGATATACAATAGCCTAAAAACATATAAAAAAGTGCTCATCCTTTTCAGTCATCAGGGGACATAAACTAAAACCACAGTGAAATACCACTATATACCTACCAGAACTGCAAAAAGTTTTAAGTCAGAAAAATATCAAGAATTAGTGTAGATGTAGAGCACCTGGAATTTTTAGCCACTGCTGGGGGTAAAAATCGGTGCAGCCACTTTGGAAAACTGCCAGTATATACATCTACCTAAGACCCAGCAATTTCACCCCTAGATTAAACTGAAGAGAACTGGATGCACATGTGTGCAAGAGACACATAAAAATGTGTGTGTGTGTGTGTGTGTGTGTGTGTGTGTGTGTGTGCCAGGTCACCTCAGCCGTGTCCAGCTCTTTGCAACTGTATGGACCACAGCCCGTCAGGCTCCTCTGTCTGTAGGATTCTCCAGGCAAGAATACTGGAATGGGTTGTCATGCCCTCCTCCAGGGGAGCTTCTCGACCCATGAGAGTCTTTTACATCCCCTGCACCGGCAGGCAGGCTCTCTACTGCTAGTGCCACCTGGGAAGCCCCACTCAAAAATATTCCTACCAGCAACATGCATAATAGCTCCCGATGGGAACAGTGCCAATGTCCATTAAGAGAAGACTGGGGGACTGCCTGGTGATCTAACGGCTGAGACTCCAAGCCACCAACGCAGGGGCCCAGGTTCCATCCCACACGTCACAAATAAAAGATCTCCTGCCACAACTAAAAACCCCACATGCCACAATTCAGACACAGTGCAGATTAAAGAATAAAAATCTTCTATTTTTATTTTTTTAATAGAAGATTAGATAAGCTGTGGATAAATAAGCAGTTTATACCATGGAGTATTACACAGCAATGAAAGGGAACAAGCTGCTGCTGTATTCAGTGACATAGGTGAATGGCACAACATAATACTGTCTGAAAAAATCCAGACAGAGTATATACTGTTTCTATTCATGTGAGATTAAAAACAGGCAAAACGGAACCATGGTCTGAAAAGTCTGAATTGTGGTTTCCCTCGGAGGAAAAGAGAAAGCCTGGTGACCGGGATCAATAGAGGTCCCTGCAGGGTTCTGGTCGAGTTCTCATTCCTGACCCAGTGATTGCACGGGTATCTCCTCTGTAGACACTCTCCTGGCTATACACTTATACATTGGCACATGTGTATACAGATTATACCTCCATTAACAGTTTACTTAGTGACATTATGTCGCCAATAATAAGAATCAGTTAATCAGTAAACAGGGTGTTTCCAGGTGTTGAAAGATTTACCATACTTTCTTGGCAAAGCCAGCATCATGCTTTTCTCTAAAATTCAGCTGCTGGTGTGTTCCTCTCTTGATATTTTATTTTTCTCAAGCAAACTGGGTAATAGCTGGGTAGATTACTAAGTAAATTCTGACCCCTGGTTTATTACCAAAGATTCGGTGTCAGCTGATCAACACACTAACACAAAAAACTTCGGTCATTTCCACTTCTGGAGGCTTTAGTTCTTCCTGCAGAGCAGAAAACTTCCTCTTTTCTCAGTTTCTTTTGTTTCGTTTTTCAAATCTTTAAGCTTTAAGCCCAGTTGGACCGTGCAGATTCTTTTGAGTGCTGAGACTCAGCAATCAGAGATCAAACATCCCATCTCTTACCTGGGACTCGTCTTACGAGGTCTGCTTATACAGATGGCAAGCATCTTTTAATTCATCCCAGTTTTTTAAATACAAAAGTTTTTTAATAAGGAAAGTTAAACAAGAAGGGACCATGAAATGGTTTCATTTAAAACTATACTTTATATAATACTTCTCCTCCCTGTCCATCATATCATTTAAAAAATACAAAGTTACAGAAATTATAATACCTTATTTCAAGACCCAAAAAGCTGTAGTAATCAGGACAGTGTTGTATTAGTGTGAAGATAGACAAATGAGGACTTTCCTCGTGGTTCAGTGGTTAAGAATCTACCTTCCAATGCAGGGAACATGGGTTCAGTCCCTCCTCGGGGAACTAAGATCCCACATGCTGCAGGGCAACCAAGTCTGCATGCCACAGCTAGAGAGCCCACATGCCCCAGTGCTGAGCTCAGGAGCCGTGGAGCCACATGCAGTAAATGGCCCCGTGAGAGCACCCGCACGCCGCACCAAACCCCCACGCGCCACCACCGAGACCTGCCGCAACCAGACGAATCACCTGCCCAGAAAAAGACCACACCAAGTGACTGATGGATTTTCTTTTTTTTTTCCACCTTTAAAAAAAAAATTGGAATATAATTGCTTTACAATGTTGCATTAGTTTCTGCTGGACAATATTATGAATCAGCCATATGTATAAATATTATTTAGAGACATGGATCAGCTCACAGTAGCTGTCTGAGAGAGTACTGGAAATTACTGGTTTTAACATGTGTAGAGTTAATCATGTAAAGGAACTTTGATAGAGATAGAAACTTTCTTGTGCATTCTGGCCCGTCAGTCTGCCCAGCTGATGACCCTGTGCCCTCTCCTACCTCCACCGGCCTGTTTGGCTCGGAACGGAAGCCTTCAAATGTATACGTGGAATCTTTTTAAGAGCACCAGGCAGCTTTTGTTGGAAGAGCTCCAGTAGTTCATCTCTTGAGGATCCAAGCACTGACATTTATATATTTTAAGTGTGCTTACACTGAGGGGTGCCTGTATTCTTTTCATAAGAGCCCGAAATGGCCATGTTTGAGAAAATGCGATGCTTTGAAGATAATCCACATTTTTTTTTCCTTCAAGCCAGGGTGGGAGTATAGAGCTGACGACCTATTAAGTCCATTTTTCTTGCTCCTTTTTCAGGTGGTCACTTCTTTCATCGGAACTCTCTGTCCCCTCGAAGCCTGGTGTATGAGAGTGAATTCTCCACCATCGAACCATCTTTGGACATGTATGATGAGAACAAAACCTGATTTTTTAAGTGGACTGTCCCTTCCTTTTGATTTACGATCACCTTTCTTGTTTTGTATTCTTCTGTCAGTGTCCATTTTGGGAGAATGGCAGTGCTTTCCAGGCACAGGCTGGGGCTCAGGGTTACAAAGTCCCCCAAGGTGAGGCTTTGAGGGCAGCCTTATTGCCCAGGCGGCCTCACGGCACGGAAAACCTCCCCAAAGCTGGCCACTGAACATGGGCCCCAAGGAGCCTGGCTGTTTCCCGAGAGGAGGCGGGGCCCAGGGGGTAGGATTGGTTTGCCAGTGGGCTCTGAATACTCACATGCTATTCTGTGTTGGGGTGACGCTGGGGTTTTTAGATAACCTTCTGCTCCCTGCTCATAAAGCATACTAAAGCCTTTAGGCGCTGCTTCTTACTGGTGCAGGGCACAGGTTGCTGGTGTGCACTGCTCTGTATTTGCCTGTCTCTTACTTTACTTCCTGTTGAAGGGCCTCCTTCTCAAGTTTGGTCTAGAAAGCCTCGTCTTTTGTTCCTCCTCTGAGGCTGACCCTGGGCACCGCAGTGGAGCTGCAGGGTGGGCAGCTCTTCGTGTTGTTGCCAGCCCCCCTAGGAGAGGGTGGCACAGGGCAGCAGTGCTTCTGAGACCACTGAGACACGGAAGGTCCCGTCCCCGAGGCCGGTGGACCTGTCTTCTTGGCAACTGCTGCGGGGTATGGGGAGGGGGTGCATGGTGACCCCTGGGTGATGGCCAGCGGTTGTCAGAATCAAAAAGCTCAGAGTGCTTTCTTGAGAAAAATCAACCACCTCCTTGCTGTGAGATACCACATAAGCAGCCCTCTTAAGTCTACCCAGCCAGCCCAGTCCTCTCCGTCAGCCTCAGCCGAAGCAGGAAGCAGGAGGAGCTCCAGGCATTGTGGACATCAGAGACACGTGTGTTCTTCCCACGTTCAAGTTGCCATCTCAAGGAACGTGTATCTCCAGAGCGCTCCCAACACAGAACCACACTGAGCTAACTGATAAAACCGACTACGCATCCTTTTTGCTCAAGGACACACCATAGTTCCGCCCGTTTCTCCTATGGATATGAGCTCCATAGAGATGTACATGTAAGCCCTCAGCTCCTGGTGTGAGACTGGTGAGCTCAGCTCCATGTGCCTGGAATTTGACCTGGCAGCAGGCCACGCAGACTTGCCCTGCTATTCGTATTGACTCTGCAGGACAGAGTTTGAGGGGAACACTTGCCATTTCTCCTGTGAAGCTGGCTTCTCCTGCTGTGGTGCATTGCTCAGATGCCTCAGACACAGTGGTGCCTGGAACGAAGCGCCTCAGAGCATCAGGATGAGATGTCGCCTCCGAGTGACCAGCAGCATGCCGTCGTTTGAGGCTGAGCAGTGCAGAGTTAACAGCTTTTTCTTTTTAGCTTTAACCAAGGGCTTTTATTTGGTTTTCCTTTGTACTCTAGTCTTTGTACTATAAAAATATTTTTGATAAACAGTTCCAAGAGAGTACTGTTAGAAAGACGGGTCTGCCCCCTGGCTTTACAGTGAGAGAATGTATCTCAAGGAGAGCAGAGCTTGGTCTATCAGAGGTTCCAGGCACGCAGCTGCGTTAGTGTTTGGCTTGGCCATCTTCCAGAGAAGGTGGCTCAGCTCTGACCATGTTGTCACTACCATGACCTTGTTTTCCTGAACCAGAACTTAGATCCCAGGGCAGTGTCTTCTGATTTGTGCATTATGAAAGCATATATGTTAACTTTCACTCCAGACATTCCTTTACTGAAAAGAAATGAAATTACTTGGGAAGAAACTAAAAATTTAGACCCTAAAAGTCTGCCTATTCATATAATATTTGAATTTCTGGTAAATCTAGGGCACACATTCACTGTCAAATCACCAAAGAGGCATTTCTTATGAGGAAATTCTCTCAGAATAGTGCTTCAGATCCCAGCTCTTTCCTAAAACTTGGGGCCACTTTCCTCCTCAGCTATAGAATGTCCTGCCTTTGTCCAGAGAGACAGACAGTAACTTCTGGAAGGTCCTATCTTCCAGGAATAGGGAGGGTAGCATTTTTTGTCCCAAACAACACGTTGTCTCTTTGCTGGAAGCTGTGCCAAGGGGAAATCCTCTGCCCAGCCCCCAACCCACCCCCAGGGATCCTGGCAGAGGGTGGGACCCCAGGCTGCTTGCGGAGAATGCACTTCTCACTGTAGGCAGCCCTGCCCATGAGAAGCTTGAGGTTTGGGCAGCAGAGTGTCTTGGAAAGTTGGGGTGGAGAGAGGTGCTTCTGCCCTGGATCTCCGTTTTTGCCAGTCTTACAGCTGCAGTGGTTATTAGCCAGGGATGATATGATAATCTCTGATTGTTTTTGGGAGACTTTGGGGGGAAGGGGGGCAGAGAATACCATTTGAAGAGGAGTGAGCTTCTTACACCACAAACCCCCTGGCCCTTCAGGAGGCTGCTCTGAGCGGAGCCTGGCTCCCCCTGCTCCCTCGGTAAAGACGGGCATGGCCTCCACCCTGTCTCCAGGCCGAGCTGGGTGAAGAGCCAGCAGGCACCACAGGACAAGCGTGGAGCTGGGTGGAGCAGCCACATCCGTTAGCTGATCTGTGAGGAGCTGGGTTGTGACAGGTAAAATGCAAACTTTACAATTTGGTGGCTTTTAACTTCCTAAGGGAAGAACTGCCCTTAGCCCTGCTTTCCTTTCAGGAAGGAGAGGGAGAGGGCAGAGGCACTTGGTCCAATAACAGCCGAGCTGTCCACAGTACAAGGGCGAGGCCTGGCGGTGTGCGTGGGCAGCGCGTCTACCCAGGGCTGCCCTCCTCTGCCCTCTCGGGGGAAGACTGGCTTTACCACCGCGAGCTTGTCTTGACAAAGTCTGGTGAGTCCCACTTTTGAAGAAAGGCCTGGCCCAGAGGAGTGTCCACTTCCCTGAACACCCTGATGTAGACTGATGCACCAGTCTGAAGCTGGCAGCCCAGCTTCTGAAAGGTGGAGCTACAAAGAGTTTGAGCAAAATAGAATAACTAAATTTGAGTAACTTGATATTTACTGTGGGCTTTATAAGCTCTTCTCATATTTTAATACCTCCTCACATCCAATTCTTTTCTTGACTTATGTGTTATATGAAACTGATTTTAATGGAAAAAAATCGAAATGTTATCTTGCTTGCTGTTCGCCTTTATCATCTGAGCGGTGATTTTGCAGGAAAACAAGGAAATGGTTTAATATCCGGTCACCTGTGACAATGGTTGGTGCTCATAAACTTCATGAAACAAAAGCACCGTTTCTAGGAAGCAGCATTGAGAGGGAAAAGGTAGGAAATTCTCACTAGTGCCAAACACATATATAGGGAGTTCCAGTGAATCCAGTGACTGTCAGGCTGTTACTAAAACTGGCACATTATCAGCCAGCTGAGATGTGAGCCCAGATGAAACGGTGGTGGGTGATGAAGAGGTTTCAGGGCGTAGAAGGAAGGGTGTGGTGCAGCTCAGGAACCCCACCAGCAGGACCTGTGGTTGCTGAGGATGCCATGCAGGCCAAGGGCCTGAGACCAGCAAGGCCTTGGGTTCACCTCCTGGGGAGGGAGAGCTTGCTGGGGGGAGGGCCCACATCTCAGCTTTGCAAAGAGGAGGAGCTGGAGGGGGTGAGCCGGGTAGGCCTGCAGTGGCTGGGTGCTGGCGTCTGGCGGAGAGTGGGGGAGGAGGGAGTCATCAGATTGAATCGGAAGCCTAGCGCTGGTCTCAGTGACCCAGGGGGTTGGTGGGACACAGAGGGAGAGAGAGATGGGGACAGCTTAGAGCTGAGGGCTGGCACCACCTCTAGGGGAGGCACAGAGATACAGCCCTGGACCTCATGCAGAGGTGTGGGGAGGCGAGGGTGGTCAGTGTGCGGCTCCACTGGGCCTCAGAATACTGGGAAGCTGTGTTAAATGGACACGTTCCCTAGAGCTCGTGTCATCCAGTCCTCGGGTGCCCCAAATCTCCCCCTCCCCTCCTTCCCACACACACTCACTGGGGTTCGAGTCTCCTAAAGTGGGTATAGACAGGCCTGGGGGTCCTAAGCTAAGCTCAGATGATGATGGATGCCAGAATAGGGTGAAAATTGCCCACTGATTTGAGAACCAGGACAATGACATTTGAGGACAGACAGCAACTGACTTAGAGAAAACCACTGAGCAGAACTTCCCTATTCAAGAAAAGTGTTATTCACTTCACTGCTGTGCCAGGAGAAGCCTCGCTAATGCCCAGAGATGGGGTTCGGGGTTATCCAACTCAGAATTCCCTCCCAACTCCATATATGGGGCAACTGCTATGACATCCACAGCTTAAAATAAGTGTCTTCCCTGTTAAAGGCAGTTGTTAAAAGTGAAAATGTGTCGACTTTTGCCTTTCTTTTGGCCTTGTTGGTAAATCACTCCAAAGTCCATTTGGAAAAGGATGAAATGAATGTCATGTTCATGGAACATCCATGGATGTGGTTAAGATTCTTTCAGCAGGACTGGAGCACGCCTTAAAGATTTTAAGTTTTGTTACAGAGAAAATTCAGGGGAAAAGGCTACAGAGGTAAGGTGCCTGTGTTTCCTTCATGAAATTGTGCTTTTTTTTTTTTTTTACTGTCCTACAAAGCAGCAGGAAAAACAAAGCATGCCAGTTCCCACAACCAGAAGAGAAGGGTTTCTCCCACGAGAGACCGTGTCCCCAGCTGGCCAGCCCCTATCACTCCTCTGGGGGTCAAGTCAGGAGGTTTGCCCTCTTTCTTAGGGGCGCCCTGAAAGATCCCCAAAGGCTGAGCCCTGAAGAAGGGTCCAGTGGGTCTTCGGTGGACATGGGCTAAAAGCAGTCACCTGAATTCTCCAGAGCTGCCCCCCACCAGCCCTCAGTGATCATGGAGGAGAGGCGATGCCATTGGTCTCGAGTGCTGAAAGAACAATATATTTGCCCAAGACTCGACTCTCGTGGTCCCAGAAGACCCTGGGAGGCTCACAGTTCGTAACTTGGGACTTAACTGGGGTTTTGCCTCTTGCAGTTCACAATAGCTCAAGCCATTTTTTTTTCTTCACTTTGACTCTCAGGAGAGAGAGATAGTTTGTGACAAACAGAAAACAAGAAACTCTGAACTTCTTGCGGACGTGAGTATCACTGTTTCAGAAGGATTCCATGCTGCTGGAATCACTCAGGCCTCTGTCCCAGGTCTCCTAGATCCTCCCACAGGATCACCCACACGCATGTCCACAGACAGAGGTCTGCGGTGACACAGACCCGGCTCAGCAGCTGGAAAGGAGTAACTTTCTCAGAAACCACAGGCCTGGGAAAGCACTGCCGGAGGCTCAGAGGCAGCGGCCAGAGCCTGCCTACTCAGGCCGAGGGTGGCGTCCAGCTCAGCCGTGAGCACCTTTACAGACCACGCCCCTTCTTCTCCTGTGGAAGGGCCGAGAGCTGGAGGATGTCATCAGCACCCTTTTATCAGCTGCAGTGGGGTCCTGACCCGCTGGGACACAGCTTCTAGGGTCACCCACTCATTCAACGCTGGCCCGAAATGGCTCACTTCTCACCAGTCTGCTGTAGTCCACTTGGGCAGGCCTGTGTGCAGGCAAGAGGCATGCCGGTCATCTGGGAAGTCTGACGAGCTTTCATCAGCTCCTTACCCCTCGTGATAACCGCTCTGTGCAGCTCTTAGCAACTTACAGCTATCAGCATCTGTGGAGAGTTACAGATGATTGTTCTGAGCTATTTTTACAAATTTAACCCAACACAAAGTGAATTCTAATTTGCTGTAGGAATTATCCTTCATCCATAATTAGGTCCAAGTATATTTACACTTGGAGAAGAAAATGGCAACGCATTCTAGTTTTCTTGCCTGGAGAATTCAATGAACAGAGGAGCTTGGCAGGCCCATGAGGTAGCAAAGAGCGGGCCATGACTGAGCAGCACACACAGACACACATTCACACTACGTGATGCTAAAGGAGTTTTCTAGTGACTGGGCAGTACTGAGACAAGATGTCTGTGGAAACAGAAGAGGTAAACCATCACATCTCAGGCCATTTCTTTCCCAGCTGAGCAAGCTGTTCCTAAGCAGAAAGACTCTCTGCCTTCTGCCTACCAGCATGCCACAGGACCAGGTCAGTCTGCTAGGTACCCAGCCTGAGAAGACACATGCCATCCTAGAGAGAAGTGAGAGGGTATCGTGTCCATTCATTCCCTGGCAGCCCAGGCCTGTCTTGCTGACCTAGTTGGAGGAGGGGCACCCTTGGCCCAATCTGAGAGCCGGAAGCTGGAGTCTTAGGCTGAGAATGGGAAGCAGGGTCCACTTCTGAGTGGCACTGACTCTAGCTAAGGAAACTTGACCCAGTGATTATAAAAACAGGAAAAGACGACAAGCTAGGAAATGCTACTTGGAATATGGGGAACCCCATCATCTAATAGAACAATCCTGTTCCTAAACAAGAAAAGATGTTGGCCACATACATCACAATTGTTTTTGTTTGTTTGTTTGTTTTACCTTCAGTAGCTTTTATACTCGTGTTAAAGTTAGCGCTTTCATATTTTGGCCATTCAAAGAGCTCAGCGCCTCTTCCTCCGAGTTTCTGCAAACTATGCACAACATCTCAGAGGGTGGCATACAAAACTATTTTTCTAACTATAGCACAGGTAGTTTGGGGTGGGGGAGGCTTGGAATATACTTACATGTAGCCAACAACTTATTTTCCCACCTGAGGGATGAGAGACTGTATACCTGAGTTTACTTTGCCATTGGATCTCTTGTACCAGAAAAAAAACACATATCAAATATCCAAGAAGTAAAATTGATCATTAGCTTAATCCGGGGACTCACTATAAGGAAGGGTCACTTTGACTAGAACACAGATACCTACCAATACAATGTGAGCTGATTTCTTGGCAACCTTTAAAATGTTTCAGGCAGCACAACTTCTAGGTCCGTATAGTTGATGTAAGTATAACTAAGTAGTGAAATTGTATGGTATATACCTATATGCCAATAGTGTATACCTGTATGTGCAGGATTTGCTAATATAACCATTTCAATAAAAACTTATTGAAAAAGATGCATTGGCCCCATGGAATGCTGTTGGTGGATACCTGTATCAGTGAGGACTCTCTTGGTTGCAAATGACTGAAACCCCAACCAAACTGGCATAAGTAAAAAAATAGTGTGGTGTTTCCCCAAAGCTAAAGTGCCATGAGTATGCATATATCACTTATGGAATGTTTGGGCCCTCAAATGCTGACACCGGGACACATCTGCTAGTCATAGCCTCATTAGCACAAGAGCTGGGCTGCCTCCCCAGGAGACCAGAACGGTATCTCCTGGCCCCTGACTGGCTTGGTTGGAAGCACATGGCCATCACCAAACTAGCCACTGTGGCCACAGAGGAAAAATGTGCCGTTAGCCAAGGCCAGAACTGGCTCTGCAGCCACGACTGCATTCAGCTCCACCTGAAAGACGTGGTTGCTACAGCAAAATCGTGATGCTACACAGGGAGAAATGGATGTTGGGGCAAAACCAGCAAATGTCCAATACATGTAGAAAAGAGTTGGAACCAGGAAGGTGTGGACATTAATACTACTTCTGCACTTATTAGTATGAAACTGGCAAATCACCTGTCTGGATTTCAGTTTTCTCTCTTTAATACTGACCTCAAAACACCTATCTGATAGGGTAAATGAGTGGGGATTGGATTTAAAATAATGAAAGAAGTAGGCTTAAGATCATATATCCAGTTACAGCTCAAGAATTAAAATGACAAGGTGATATTAAAATGGGCAAAGACCCTGAATAGACATTTCTCTAAAGAAGATATACAAATGACCATCAAGTACATGAAAAGCTGCTCTCTCACCGTATCTCACTGTGTGCACTGTTGCTGAACCCATGGTAGGCAAGGCACAAACTAAGCGGCTGAAAGACCGCGGGGAGCTGGAGGAGCTGCAGATGCGTTTATCCTCTCCTGGCTGGCCCAGCAGCCGTAGCAGCAGACACGGCATGGCGTGACCACACACACCATGAGGGCTCTCCAGCTGGAGCTCATACGTGCTTACAGAACAAAAGTAGCCTGTGGCCAAGCGAGTACCTTGTGACACGCCTGCACAGTGCCTTAAATGATCGCAGCCGTTACATAATAATCATTATTACGAAACGCGGGGCAAGATGAGAGAGCCAGACTGAGAGAACCTGACCACAGCCATCTTGGCTAATTCGCTTTTTCCCTGCTGCTGCTGCTGCTAAGTCGATTCAGTCGTGTCCGATTCTGTGCGACCCCAGAGATGGCAGCCCACCAGGCTCCTCCATCGTCCCTGGGATTCTCCCGGCAAGAACACTGGAGTGGGTTGCCGTTTCCTTGTCCAGTGCCTGAAAGTGAAAAGTGAAAGTGAAGTCGCTCGGTCGTGTCCCACTCTTAGTGACCTCATGGACTGCAGCCTACCAGCTCCTCCGTCCATGGGATTTTCCAGGCACGAGTACTACAGATGCTTAATATAAAAAATCACTAGGGAAATGCAAGTCCAAACCACATGAGATACTACTTTATATTTACTTGGTGGCTATAATAAAAAACATAGTAACAAGTGTTGACTAGATATGGAGAAAGTGCAACCCTCACACATTACTGGGGGGAATGTGAAATGGTGCAACTGCTTTGGAGAACAGTTTACAGTTCCTCAAACACATAGCTTTATCATATGGTCCAACAATTCTCCTCTTATGGGTCTACCCAAGAGAACAGAAAACGTTCACCCATAAACTTGCACACAGATGTTCATAACAATGTTATCCATAACAGCCAAAAAGGAGAAATAACCCACATGTCCATCAACTGGTACATGGCTAAATAAAATGTGGTATATATAAGCAATGGAATATTATTCAGCCGTAAAAAAGAATGCTAAAACACAGATGAACATTGACTACATTACAGTAAGTGAGAGAGGCAAAACACAAAAGGCTGTATGAACCGTATGACTTCCTCTATATGTGTCTTGCCACTCACACTGGGCACTGAACCCAGGGTAGATAAGGCACAACAGGGGAAGCTGGAAGAAGACTCGAGGAGCCGCGAGGACTGCTGGCATGTTTATTCTCTCTCCGGGCAGCAGCAGCCGGGAGTCTTCAAAAACTACTGAGATACTACGACGGACAAAAGCGGCCCACGGCCAAGCAGGCGTGCAGGCCCAGGCCACCAAGGTCAGCATCATCGTTGTTTACAGATCATAAGGTATGAGGCTGTGCTAGAGTGGGGCAGGAGAGCCTGGCTGACGCCGTGTTCAGTCACCCTCTCCAAAATACGAAATGTCCAGAATGAGCAAAATTATAAGGATACAGATAGACTGATTTCTGGGGGTGGGGGTGGGAAGGGATGGGGTATACGGAATGACTGTGAAGAGCTAAGAGGTTTCTTTTCGGAATGATGAAAATATCCTGGAATTCTGCTGCTACTTCCCAGCCTAGCGTGCTGTGCTCTCTGCCTGTTTCCATCTGGGCTTTGCCTTCCTCCTGGCATCAGATTCCCTCCTTCACAGTGTTTACGGTCACACAACTTTGGGACTATACTAATCACTGTCTTGTGAATTTTACAGCAATGAGGTTTATGGGAATGTGAATTCCATCTTTGAAATTAAGGGAGGAAAATGAAGTAGGCTTAGCACATCCTACGTGCTCAATAATTTTTTTGTCCTTCTCATAAAGAATAGTTCTCCAAAGGTTGTCTCCAGATTAGCAGCATCAGGATCACCTAGGAGCTTATTAGAAATGCAAATACTCTGAGGGGTGCCCAGCAATCTGCTTTAACGAGCCCTCCAGGTGATACTGGCGCACACTCAAGCAGCTGCACCATTTCACCTTCCCACCAGTAATATGTGAGGAATGAAGGCACAAAATAACCCTTTACCTCCCCTCAGGGGGTTAACAAGTACAGTGACCCTGGAACAACACAGGTTAAGGGCACTTACCCTTTGAGAAGTTGAAAAATCTGAGCCTAACTTAATGGCTCTCTGAATCCAAGGTTCCCCTGTATCTACACTTTTGCATCTGAGGAGTCATCCAACCTCCAATCCCTGGAGAAGGGAAAGGCTACCCACTACAGTATTCTGGCCTGGAGAATTCCATCATGCAGTACTGGTAGTGTTTAAATATTTTTTTAAAAAATGAGAATATAAGTGGACCAGTGCAGGTCAAACCCTAGTTGTTCAAAGGTCAACTGTACTACCAAATTCTTAAGGGTAGATTATGTTCCAGAAAGTACAACACAGATCAGTTTAAGCTTCCAAGGTCTTAAAACAGGCCTCTGCATTCTGGAAGTTGGTTCAGATTCTCAAGCAATATTTCAGAAGACTCAATCACTCTGGCTGTTAACCATAAAACTACCTATTCATACCTATATCTATTCATATTAATATTAGAGTCTTAAATGCCAGTGATAGAAACCCAATTCAAAACCACCTTAAGCCTCTATGAATGATTCTAAATTGCCCCCTTCTCTCTGGCTTCCTGCAGGACTCTGGCGGCCTAGTCCAGCAGACAGATCCTGCATCCCGTTTAGCCCTGGTGGCTCAGCAATAAAGATCCCCCTGCCAAAGAAGGAAAGGCAGGTTTGATCCCTGGTCAGGAAGATCCCCTGGAGAAGGGAACTGCTACCCACTCCAGTATTCTTTCCCTTCTCCAGGGGAATCTTTCCAACCCAGGGATCAAACCCAGGTCTACTGGCATTGCAGGTAGATTCTTTACCAGCTCAGCCACAAGGAGACCCCGGTTGGATTCCTGGGTCGGGAAGATCCGCTGGAGAAGGGATAGGCTACCCACCCCAGTAGTCTTGGGCTTCCCTGTGGCTGAGCTAGTAAAGAATCCACCTGCAATGCCAGTAGACCTGGGTTGGGAAGATTCCCCTGGAGAAGGGAAAGGCTACCCACTACAGTATTCTGGCCTGGAGAATTCCATGGACTATAATATAGCTCATGGGGTAGCAAAGAGTTGGACAGGACTGAGCGACTGTCACTTTCCAGTATCCTTGCCTGGAAAATCCCTTGGACAGAGGAGCCTGGAAGGCTACTGTCCGTGGGATCACAAGAGTCTGACGTGACTTAGCGACCCAACAACAAATCTTGATTCATGCCTATTGCCCCCAGGCGACATTAACACTTCCCTCTTTCACTCAGAAGGGTCATCTGGACGGTGAGGCAATCCACCCCTCCAGGCAAGCACTGGGAGAGCCGGGATCCACATGCCCAGCCTCCCTCTGCCGCTTACCCAAGCTTGTGCACAAGCCTCCGGGGCCCCAGGCCAGGTGCTGCCCCCGACCCCAAGCCCACCCAGCCTCAGTGACCCCATCCATCAAGGGAGGGGACTGCACTGGTTTCTGAGGACCCCGCCGACTTCCGGGCTCCTAACAACCGCTGCTGGACTCCTTCGTCTCAGTCCCAAGCGTCAAAATGATTTACCACAGCAGACTAACACTCTTCCAGCCGCCCTTTCCAAATGTTAATAGGCACTGGTTTGCTCTGAACAGTCAGCTAAAAATGTATTTCCAAAGGCTATTCCTCTTCATTTCCCTGCAAACCCTGGACAGGTTTTTACAAAATGCCAGGCGCCCTGCTACCTGAATGCTACTCAACCATTCCGGCCACAGGCCATTGGCCCCGGGAGTGAACCGCTCCTCGATGAGGCGGCCGCGCGAAGGCCTGTGGCTAGGAAGCCAGAGAGGGAAGCGGAAAAGGCCGGGCTCATCCGTCCTGCGAGCGGAGGCCGGGCCGGCGGGCGGGGAGAGCGGAACGCGCTGCGAGCCCCGAGGCCCCGCTGTCCCGGCGGCCGCCAGGGGGCGCCGCCGGCCCGCGCGCCCCGCCCAGCCCGCTCGGCTCCGCGAGGCGACGGCGGCGGCGCTTCCGCCCGGCCCGCGTCGGCCGGGTGAGCGCGGCGCCGCGATGTGGCTGGGCCCGGAGGAGGTGCTGGTGGCCAACGCGCTGTGGGTGACGGAGCGCGCCAACCCCTTCTTCGTGCTGCAGCGGCGCCGCGGCCACGGCAAGGGCGGCGGCCTCACGGGTGAGAGGCGCGCGGTGGCCGGGCCTGTGGGCGCCGCCCGGGGCGGGCGAGGAAGGAGCGCCGGGAAGCGAGGGCCGGCCGGCCAGCGCCGGACAGGCCGGGCCGCGGAGCGTAGCTGCGGACGCGCACGTCGGCGTGCAGCGGGGCCAGGAGGCGCAGGGCCGGGACGGGAGCGGGGCGGGAGGCCGGAAAGCGGGCCGCGGGCGGGCGGTGCGGGCTGGCCGGGGTGGCGCCAGGTAAGGACGGGGCTGGGGCCTCGAGGAAGACATCTGCGCTCGCGTCAGGGGGGCGGCCGGGGAGCCTGCGGCCAAGCAGGGAGGCCAGAAGAAGGCTGGCGGCGGCCCCGGCCGGATTCGGTGCTCGGGACCTTCCCGGGGCTCAGCGAAGGCTTGTGCAGCTTCCCGGAACGGATCTCCCGGCGGAGAGTTCGCAGGATCTCCTGGGCCTCTGCTTCCCCCAGGGCCTCCCAGGAGGGGCCGAGGGACACAAGCATTCCTTTCCTTCTCCTCCTCCTTTCCCCGCTCACCAAAGAATGCCTTTTTAGAGAGATCAGAGTTCCTCCCAGCTGCTGCCTGACTCAGCTTCCATCTCTCCAGCTTCTCCTCATCCGTCTTTCCCGCTTCTTGGTGCACTGGACCTGCAGAACGAGGCTTAGCTGGATCACCGATATATGTGTTCTGATGACCTAGGCAGGGTGCCTCTTTGCCCGTCTGGGCACTACACAGGACTGCCTCTCCTGGGGAGTGTGGCATTCGGGTTCCCGGGGTTGTCTCCTGGGCACTGCTTCTCCAGGTGTTGTCCACAGTCCAGGCACTGCCACAGCAGACCCGGATCACTCTTAGGCCAGACCGGTGCCCGTGCTCCTCTGGCGGCCCATTGTTGCCATTCAGGACCTCGGGCCCCGTGTTGCCGGGTCTTCTATCAAGAGAACTTTCTGTGACATGTCCTAATGTTAAATATTAGCAGCTAGTATAGCCCTGTCAGGTGCAGACAGAGGCTCTCCACTGGAGGACGCTTCCTTCAGCCTCTCCCGGGCCACCTCCTGACGTGGAAGTGTGTGCAGTTACCAGGAAGACTCTTGTCTTTAGTGCCTTGAGCCCCCTCCCAGAGGCCTCTGGAATCACAGGAGCCAGTGCGGACCTGCATCCTGGACTAGGCTGTTCAGTGGAGGTTAGACAGCAGCCCCTCTGGAGAGACTTGCCGGTGGTCTGCCTAGAAGCCTGTGTAGAGATTAAATGTTCGGGTGCCCGGTACCCTCAGGTATATCAGCATACCCATATTTCAGTCTCCGGGCTTGCTTTGTGCTCTGTATTTCCATGGGTCGTCTCAGTGTGGGGCTGGGTCCCTCTGTGCTCTGCCTTCCTGTGCAGAGAAGGCCCTTTCTACCGCCCTCATCTCTCCATGTCCCCCAAAGCAGGCTCTCCAGTTCTCCCCTGGGAACCATGCCTTGAACTCTCTGCCCTAGCTACGGTTAGTCAGCTCTGGCATGGTCTTTGCTGTGGCCTTCTCTGTGCCAGGATGGACTTTATGGTTTCCTGAACACACTCTTCTTGCAGAGAAACAGTTCACAATGTGGTTTTATTCGATCTGCCTTTTAAAGACAGATGCCAGCCTAGATTCTTCGTTGATGACTGTGATGACATGGTCTGCCATTAAAACACTTTGAAGTCTTACAATATGGATATGCCAACGATATAGGAATTAAAATTTCTGAGACCAGAAGAGAAACCTCAACATGAAGAGTTAAAAAAAGTTCATTCCAAACACTGGAAAGGCTTGAATATGCCACTTTAACTGCAATTTACAGAAGCATTTTAGAACATTTCAGTAAAATAAACATTACAGACTCCTGACTTGGATGTATGTGAAAATTACCTTCTTTTGTAACTGATTATTTTGTTAGACTGGAGGGTGAAAAAGCAGATTAAAATGGAATATGAAACAAGTATTAAAGTCAAGCAATAAAGTCAATAGTAATTATTCTGGTGTCAATAGGAAAATGATAACAAAATATTTTCAGATCATACCAAAAGCAGCATTTTATTGAAAGGAAAAAATAGGGACTTCCTTGGTAGTTCAGAGGTTAAAAATCCACCTGCTGGGGTTTCCCTGGTGACTCAGTGGTAAAGAATCTGCCTGCCAGTGCAGGAGACTGGGTTTAATCCCTGACTCGGGAAGATCCCACATGCATCTGTTGACCCTGTGCTCCGGAGCCTGCAGGTCGCAGCTACGGAGCCTGTGTGTCGTAACCGCTGAAGCCCATGTGCCCTAGAGCCTGTGCTCTGTAACAGGAGAAGCCACCGCAGCAAGACGTTGCACCACAGCTGGAGAGCAGCCCCCACTCACACAGCCAGAGAAAAGCCCCAGCAGCAAAGGCCCAGCACAGCCAAAAAGAAAGATAGTTTTTAAAGAAGAAAAATATAGGCCCAGTATTCCTTATGAGCAACAAAAAAGAATCAGCCTGCAAATGCAAGGGACACATGTTCTATCCCCCCTTGCTCCAGGAAGAGTCCCTGGATGCAGCTACGGAGCCTGTGTGTCGTAACCGCTGAAGCCCATGTGCCCTAGAGCCTGTGCTCTGTAACAGGAGAAGCCACCGCAGCAAGACGTTGCACCACAGCTGGAGAGCAGCCCCCACTCACACAGCCAGAGAAAAGCCCCAGCAGCAAAGGCCCAGCACAGCCAAAAAGAAAGATAGTTTTTAAAGAAGAAAAATATAGGCCCAGTATTCCTTATGAGCAACAAAAAAGAATCAGCCTGCAAATGCAAGGGACACATGTTCTATCCCCCCCTGCTCCAGGAAGAGTCCCTGGAGCAACTGAGTCCATACTCTGGAGCCCACGCTCTGCAACGGGAGAAATCGCCACACTGAGAATCAGCCTCAGAGTAGCCCACACAGAGCAGTGAAGACCAGCGCAGCCAAAAATAAACAATAAGCAAACCAAATATGAACAATGGACATGCTTTTATTTAGCTGAATCAGTTAATGAAGAGAAATCAAATAGTTGCAAAATGTAAACATTTCCTCTGATTTACTGGGGAAGTAGTGATGTTGACAAATGTTGATGACATTGTGATGAGAAGGAAAACTTGAAATGTCCTAAAATGCTTCAGAAATAGAAGAAAAAAAAAAGGGAGACAATTTGGACAATACTAAAAATTTGCCTGTTATTTTCCATCATGACTTTTGAGGCTACATTATCTTCCTGTTGTTGATGTGGAAAATGATGTTAAATATCATTGTCTTATGAAAAAGACATCAACGTATACAGCCAGAAATGTCAGAGACACATGTCATAAGAAATGCAGCTGGCAGTTAATAATCACATTGTTTTTCTGGATTTTGTGATATTTTTGGTATTGTTTAATATTTATTTGGTTGGTTGTGCTGAGTCTTAGTTGCAACATGTGGAGTCTGGTTTCCTGACCAGGCACCGAACCCGGACCCCTGCGTTGGGAGTGTCAAGTCTTAGCCGCCGGACCGCCGGGGAAGTCCTTGTTGTGCTGTTTCATTGTACTTCCTCATTCTGACAAATGCTAGTTTTCAAGTCTGATCTTGCATTTTGCTTGAAGAGGGCCTCCTGGATTATGTGAGCTTTGAGTCCCGTGAAATTTGAATCAGCCCCTGCTTGCAGGTGTTTCTGAGTCAGGAGGATAAACTGGAATAAGTAGGAGGGGATATTTTTGATAGGGATCAGAAACTGGCTGAAGGCCTTTAAGGAAAAAGAAGTAATCTGGTGGACTCGGGATGACGCACGATGTTTCACGCTCTGGGCTGGGGCTGTGGGGCAGTGCGTCCCTCGTGGCTGCCTACAGCCATGCTCAGCTCCCAGCACAGCGCTCCCTCACCCTCCCCTCTCTCTGCCCTGTTGCCAGGTCTTCTTGTGGGCACCCTGGATGTGGTGCTGGACTCTAGCGCCCGGGTGGCCCCTTACCGCTCCTCCACCAGACCCAGGACTCGCAGGTCTACTGGACAGTGGCGTGCGGTAGGTGCCGTGAATCACCAGGGGTGCTGGGCAGGGCCTGACCCAGAGAGGGAGGGACTCTGCCTACTGAGAATCTGGTGCTGCCCTTTATTCAGACAGCACAGGCCAGGCCAGCATGCAGCTTAGGAAGGCAGCATGGCTATGCACGGGTGCAGGGCAGGTGGAGGTGAGTGTCCCAACGCCCTGCGCCTTTCCAAGGGCTTGGCCTCGGGCAGTGTCCATGTTCTGCTGACCTTTTCCCAAGATGATACTGTTGATCACTTCTCATGTACTACATAATTTTTTAATTCACCTACTCACTAAAAGTTATCTGTAAGCCCAAAAGTCAATACTTGTGGTGATTTTGGACATCTGTGGAAGTGTGTGTGTGCAGAGCAGTGAAGAATTTGAATCACCAGACACACAGGCTCCCTGCTGAGGTGGAGCAATCCGCCTCTCTGCCTTTTTGTTTCAGTGGTCAAACCATGAACGCCTCTCCTTTTAGACATCTAAGCACTGTGCTCTTCATGTTTTTGACTGCTGTTAATGGCCCTAACTATAATGCTCAAGTGCTGCGTGGCATGTGGTGCTTTTAAGGGCAGGAAGCTGCGATGTGCCTTATGGAGAAAGTATAAGTTAGGAGAAGCTTCCTTCAGGCGTGAGTTATAGTGCTCCTGGCTATGAGTTCAGTGCTAGGGTATTAAAAGTATGTATTAGATAAGATGGCTTTAAGCAGAAAGACACGAGACAAAGTAGTATTTGGATCAGTTGATGAAAATGTCGCGACCGGAAGCTCATAGGAACTTAGCCCGGTAGCTCTCCTGGGAGCAGTATCGGCAAATTCAGTGTTCTAGGAAGCTTTGTAGAACATAACCACTGTGAATAATGAGAATCAGCGATAGTTGTCCTAAGAGGAGACAGCCACTCTCCTGAGAATCCAGGAGGAAGTCCCCTTTCAGCGGAACCAGCCTGGCTGAGGTCCCTGGGATAGAACACAATCATAGCTGGCTCTCAGACGGCACTGCCTGCCTGCCAGGTATGTGACCCTCCCAACTCCAGAAGGGAGAACGTTGGTTTCCCCTATTTTAAAGATGAGGAAACTGTGCCCAGAGGGGTTAATAAACTTGCCCGAAGTCCCGCAGAACCATAGATCAGACCCAGAGCGCCTGTGCCCACTGTGCTGGATGCCTCTCTGTGCTAGCGGCCAGTATCACTGCTCCTCAGGGTAATGTATTTCCTTAGAGACCTGAGAAGGGGTGATGAGAATGTTCACAGCTGGACTGCAGCTATGGGGGCTGGGATTGGGTACAGGGCGCCCTGAGCGAGGCACTTGCAGGAGCCCGCGGCTGCCTGTGTGGGGGCGCCCGGGGCAGTTGATGCATGCCTGGGCCAAGAGGAGCTGCTCCGTGCTGCAAGGGGTCCTCGAGGCGCCCATCTGTGTCTCAGGGTCCTCCTTCTCAGAGAGTGCGTGGAGGGGGCAGTGGCAGTGCCAGCCGCCTCTCTGCAGGAAGAGAGGCACGCGGTTGCTCTGCGGGCCGGTGGGAAGCCCCCAGAGGAGGGCTGCGCTGCGCTGGGGGGCTCCTGCCCCGGCCAGGCCCCTGTGCTCATCTGCCTGTTCCGCTCTGTTTTTGCCCACACGGCTCTTCAGCTCTCCAAAGACAGACCCCTCCTGACACCTCCCACTGAATCTTGACTCGTCAGCTTGCCATTAAAGGACTTTTCCCCTTTAAATTTTAAGTACTATTTCTGTTTTTTCAGAACTTTTTATGAGTTATCTTTTTGATTCTTGGAGCACCTCAGAGACAGGTACAGTTATATTCATTTTATAGGATGAAGCTGAGGCATTCCTCAGCTTGGGCTGAGCATGTAGCCCAGAGCCACCTCACTGGAAAGTGACCAAACCGTAATGCTAATCCAGGCTGCTCATGCCCTCAAGGAGTTGCTGGTCTGGTGGGAGAGCTACAAGGGGCTTCCCTCGTGGCTCAGTTGGTAAAGAATCTGCCTACAATGTAGGAGACTGGGTTCGGTTCCTGGGTCAGAAAGATCTCCTAGAGAAGGAAATGGCAACCCGGCCCAGTATTCTTGCCTGTAGAATCCCATGGACAGAGGAGCCTGGCAGGTTACACTCCATGGGGTTGCAAGAGTCAGACAGAATTTAGCAACTAAACCACCACCAAAGGACTTTCAGGATCTGCTTGCCTCCATTTCTGTCTTCCTCCCTCAGGTCACACCTGGCCTTCAGCCAGACAAGACACTTGCAGGGCCTGAAGTCCTTCACCACAGCTGCCCTGGCTGAGGAGCCTACAGCGCGCCCCCGCATCCACATTGCCTCCCCCCGCGCTGTTGAGCACCTGCCTGGATGTCACTCTGTAGAAACTTTCCCAGACTCCCCAGAGCCACGTGCCACTTCTCCCTCCCTTGGACCTGCCGCGTCCCCAGCAGCACTTTTGCACTGAAGGCTTGCTGCTCTCCCACCAGACCAGCAACTCTGTGAGGGTGCAGGCAGCCTGGATTAGCATTATGGTTGGTCCCTTGCCAGCGAGGTGACTCTGGGCAACATGCTCAACCTAACTGTGCCTCCGCTTCCTCCTATAAAATGAAAATAACTGTGCCTGTTCCCAAGGTGCTCTAAGAATCAAATAGATAATTCAGAAGAAGTTCTGGGAAAACAGAAACAGCAATTAAAATTTAATTAGCTATTATGTTTTTTATTACCAGTACCCAGCATAGAGATAGTTTTAGTATTTACTTGGTACTAAATGATTTCCTAAAGGAAATCAGTCCTGAATATTCATTGGAAACACTTTGGCCACCTGATGCTAAGAACTGACTCGCAGGAGGAGAAGGGGACAACAGAGGTTGAGACAGTTGGATGGCATCACTGACTCAATGGACATGAGTCTGAGCAAATTTCAGGAGTTGGCAACAGAGAGGGAAGCCTGGTGTGTGCTCATGACTGAGCAACTGAACTGACCTGAAATGAAGATCAAGTTGCTTTTAACTAATAATTCTTTTATGTGAATATATGTAAATATTTATTGAAGTGCAGGCAGATCCACGCAGGTATAGTGAACAAGATTCCTTTGTTTCAGATTGCCAGCAACATGTGTGTGAGAGTTACATCACATGCACATTCAACCTTCACATTCAAATATGGGTTCTTAGCCAAAAAAGCAAGCAAGAAAGAACTCTCTTCTCCTAACAACTAGGCCTTGGCCTCTATGCACTAGGGAGAGGAGGCCATAATAGATATGCAAAAAAAAATGAAAAATAAAAAATTCGTGGATGATTTAGGAACTTCTATTTATGGTTATCTCTTGCGGTAATCATCTGTTGTTATGCTTATCATCATAATTATCACTGTTAGTGTGTGGTTCTGGGTTTAATCGTCTTCACATGGACATTCTCCCACAGACCCATGGGAAAGGGTCTTTTTTCATGCAGTTGCCTGTTAGGGTGGTGAACTGCTTGGGTAAATGTAAAGAAACAAAAGAAATCAGCCCTAACCAAGACAGGCTGGACTGTGACTCTGGAAGACAGAGCTTGAGCAGGTAGCTGGGCCAGAGGAGATGACAGGGACCAATTCGGCCTGGCCGGAATGGAGCCAGGACAGGGTCTTCCACTGGTGGAAGAGTTGTGGCCAGGCGGAAATGATGGGGTGGCCAGGGATCTCAGGTCTGCTGCCCACAGTCACGCAGACCTCGCGTCTCTGCTACAGCCCCTTCCATCCGAGTGTGTGGGCCTTCCTGCAGCCAGAGACAGCGGGGGCCTTCTGGGTGCCTGCAGTCGGCAGACTGTCCCAGGACACTGGAAAGGAAGCAGAGCCTTCACTCCTTTCCTTATTCTTGTGTGAATTCATCTAGAAAAGAGTTCCTAAGTGCAAACCCCCTGCCAGACACATGAAAAACCCCCAAAACTGGGGTGCCAGAGGGATGGGGAAGAGACTTGCCTCATCCTTTTACTTCTCCCAAGGCCCCTTTTCCCAGTTCCCTGATAGAGGCGGAGAAAGCAGCTGCCTCCGTCTTTGGGATGGCACTGGGCTGCCTCTGAGTTTCTCCATCTCCACGGGGCCTGCAGTGCCCTCGAGGGGCCCTCTTCCTAAGGAGGACAGGCACCACCCTCCTAGGTGAGGCAGACCCTGGGGGCCAGCTAGCAACTGGAAGAGTCAAACAGGGTTGAAACAAAGGGTTCCGGGAAGAGACAGGGTCCAGCTGGGACGTGAACTCGGGGGAGGAGGAAGAACAGTCAGAGGCCTGGATGGGGCATCTGGCTCAGAGAGAAGGAGGGGGCCTCTGGCGCAGCAGGAGCCCAGCCAGCCAGGGACCTGGAGTCCTGCAGGAGGCTCCCGCTGCCGTCTGTGGAGGCCTAAATTCTTGGGAGAACTGCAGTCACTTATGCCAGGTCTAACTGTCTGGCTAATCACCTACACTTGGAAGACCACATTAAGTCCTTTTGTCTCAAAGAAAAGTAAGCAAGCAAATGTACACGTGTATAAACTATTTCTGGGACATAAGAAACTAGCAGTCACTCTTGCTCTTGATGCTAGAGGGCAATGGAAGCTTTACTTTTTTTGTGACCCTCTAATTCTATTTGAATTTTTTTTATTTTGTGTTTTTATCAGGACCATTTATGACTTTTGTTATACACACACACACACACACACACACACATATATGAAAAGAGTAGACAGGTGAAAGATAGTAATCTTTTTTGTATAGCAAATTAGGTCACCCATTTTCAACTGTCTCTGAGTTTATGTTTAAGGCCTGGTGATTCTGTGATTTTCCTTTTCTTTATTCCACCAAACCACCCCTAGGTTCTTCCCGAAAAGAGATCACAAAACACTGGGAATGGCTGGAAAATAACTTACTCCAGACGCTGTCCATCTTTGACAATGAGGAGGATATCACCACCTTCGTCAAGGGCAAGATACACGTAAGACTCGCTCTCCATGCTGGTTCTGCCTCCCTTCTCTGGGCTAGCTGTATTCACCTGTGTCATCCTCTGTAAACGTCAGACAACATGATATGGTTCTTCCTTCCATGAAGCAGAGGTGGAGTGAAGTGTCCAGCCCTGTTCTCTTGGTGTTGAAAGGGGCAGCTGAACTCACTGTATGCAGGCCGCATCTTCTGGCCAGCCACCAGATTCTGACTAAGCATCGCTGGGAGTTCCCATTCCCTTGGAGGGTGTTAGAGCAAATATGCAGATATACAGCTCTGTGTCTAGTTCCTTGGCCAACAGAGAAAGAAGGGGGAAGTGACAGGATAATACGAAGTATATTTCTATCATAAAGCTAACATTACTTCAAAATGCACAGATATTTTGACCCAGCAATTGCATTCCTGGGAAGTCACCCTAGAGTGTATTCATATGTGCAGAATGACATATGTATCAGGATGTTCCCCGAAGCACTGTCAGGGAACAGTGCCTCCAAGTCCCGTGTTAAGAGGGAAAGCAGCTGTTCTTTCCTTCGCTAATCGAGAGTGATCATACTTGCTAACATAGTACTTATTTTCTATATGAATACTGTACTGAGCACCTTATATTCAGGGGACGTGATCAGTCAAATGTGATATTCTTAGTGGAATATTTTACAGGTAGCAAAATAATTATGAATGTGTAAAAACTTATCACAGCAATGTTTAGATCGTTTCCCCTTTAGGGAATAATTAGCATAATGAGCATATATCTGAGAATGTGTGTGTGTGTATCTGCCATTTTTTCTTTCTGGTGGTTTGTTGCCTTAGGTTAGATTCCTCAGAGGGCCTTACTAGCTCAGAGTTTATGATACAAACTTGTTTTGGGCAAGCTCTTGTGACTTCATAATGCCAGAGCTCCCTAGACCTGGGCAGACAGCACCGAGAGCTCCTCAGCAGTTCTCTGTGTGCCTGGGGGTTAGTTAGGATAGGACTTGTGTTGCCTTTCTTGCTCCAGGAAACTAGGCAAAGAGAGCAGAGGCAAGTCTTCACTCTCCTGCTGAGCAGCTGGCCACTAATGATAATAACAGCAACACTATGGAATGCTTCCCTTATGCCAAGCCCAAACAAACTAATCAACAAAATAGACCGAAGCTCTGATGAGTCAAATTAAAAATGGACATTAGGAAATGTTGAGGTGACTCAGTGGTGCAGGGTCCGGTGCAGGAGACACGGGCCTGATCCCTGGGCCGGGAGGAGCCCACGTGCCACAGAGCAGCTGAGTCCATGCGCCGCAGCCGTAAGTCTGTGCTCCAGACCCCGAAAGTGCACCAAGGGAGCCTCCGAGCTGCTGCTGCTGAAGCCCAGCCACCCTAGGGCCTGAGCTCCCCAACAAGAGGAGCCCCTGCAATGAGCAGTCCTCATGACTGAGGAGTTGCCCCCACACAGAACGAAAACCCAGCGCAGCCAAAAATAAATAAGTTAATTAAAAATTATTTTTTACAAAAGAGAAAATGTTGAGGGAATTCCATGGCAAGCCAGTGGTTAGGACTCAGCACTTTTACTGCTGGGAACCTGGCTTAACCTCTGGTTGGAGAACTAAGATCCTGCAAGATGCATGGTGCCGCCAAAAGAAAAGAGAACTGGACAGTTATAGGCATACTACTGTTATCAGAACTTGTGAGATGTAGTAAAGGCAGCACACGGAAGGAAATGTAAAGTCTTAGTTTTATGTTTTATAATGATGTGATAAAAAAGAAAGGTGGGAATTAGTGAGCCAAGTGTCCGATTCAATAAATTAAAAGAATCCCAGAGAAACCAGGAAATTAGAAAGACAGAAATACAACGATCACAGAAAGATTTACTATTCACAAAGACTCTATTATTCACCAGATTATAGTTGGCATTGTTTTAGCAGTATTTATTGATTAAGATAGGTACCTTGATTTTTTAGACATAATACTATTACATATTTAATAGACTACAATATAGTATAGACATAATATATGCACTGTGAAACCAAAACAATTGTATGACTTGCTTATATGTGCTTTACCGCTATGGTTCAGCACTACACCAGCAGTATCTCCAGGGTATGCCTGTAACAAAACGGAGAAGTTAATTTCTTGGAAAAGAAAGAAATGATAGAGAAGAACAACAGATCAAAAAACAGATCCAAAATATAAACAAACCTGTGGCAAAAATGATACAGGACGAAAGAGAAAAACCTCAAGCCATGCTGGGAATGAAATATTTTTAAAAAGCAGAGTTTAAAAAAAAGAAAATGCCATAAACAGCTTTACACTCATAAATTATAAGAATTAAGACAAGATGGACACTATTAAAATAATGTTTTAGTTTCCAGTTGCTGTTGTAACAAGTGATCATAAACTTAGTGATTTAAAACAGCCGAGGTTCTGAGGGCTTCCCTGGTGGCTCAGTGGTAAAGAATCCGCCTGCTGACGCAGGGTCCCCAGGTTCGACCCCTGGTCTGGGATTGTGTGCCGCAACTATTGAGCCTGCGCTCTGGAGCCAGGAAGCCACAGCTACTGACGCCTGTGCGCTCTGGAGCCCGTGCTCTGCAGGAAGATGAGCCACTGCAGCGAGGGAGAGTAGCTCCCGCTCACTGCAGCTGGAGAAAAGCCCGACAGCAGGGAGACCCAGGACAGCCGAACGCTTAAAACGCTAATCTTAAGTAAGCATAAGTTTCTTATCTTACAGTTCTGCATGTCAGAAGTCCGAAATGAAATCCGACAGGCTAGAATCAAGGAATTGGCAAGACTGATTCTTGGAAGCTTCGAGGGGAGAATCCACTTTCTTGCCTTTTCCTGCTCTTAGGAACCTTGTAGGGCTTACCTTTACTGACTCAGCAGTAAAGCATCCACCTGCCAATACAGGAGAGGCAGGTTCCTGGGCCAGGAAGATCCCTGGAGATGGAAATGGCACCCCACTCCAGTATTCTTGCCTGGGAAATCCCATGGACAGAGGAGCCTGGCAGGCTACAGTCCAAGGGGTTGCAAAGAGTTGTGTCCGACTGAGCAACTAAATAGCAACAACAGGAGCTATGCATTTCGTAGGTCTTGGTCCTTACCTTTCTTTTTAATGCCAGCAGCACTGACGTCTTGACTGACTGGTTTAATCAATTAGTACCTCTCTCTCAACTCCTCTGGGAATTGGGATTTAACATCTTTAGTGTGTTAGTCTCTCAGTCATGTCCGATTCTGCAGCCCCATGGACTGTAGCCCACCAGGCTCCTCTGTCCATGGAGATTCTCCAGGCAGGAATACTGGAGTGAGTTGCCATTCTCTTCTCCAGCAGAACATCCTTAGGGGGACTGTTATCTGATCTGCCACATAACAGAACTGAAACTGAGGCAGAGAAATAGAAAACTTGAATATGCCTAAAACTGGTAAAGAACTTAAATCAGTTGTTCAGAATCTACCCAGTGATCGTTACAGTGCACTTCTGTCAGCTAGCAAACAAAATCTGAGTCCTGGGGGCCAGGCGGTTCATTCCTTTCTTGGGGACCAGTACTCCAGTAGAGACCAGTGGGACTGCAGAGGAAAATGCAAAGCAGCATGCCAGCCCCTTTGCTCCCTCTTGGGGATCTCCCAGGTGCAGCTGAAGGAGCGGGGGCACCCGCTGAGACCCAGGAAGGGGGCCCGAAGGCCAAGGTGCCAGTGACGGTCCCTAGGCTGTCCGGCGCTCACCATCCCGCTGGTGGGGCCCCTTCTCCAGCCTCCTAGTAGGCACACTGGAGGGCAGCAGAAGCAAAGGTGGGGCCTTGGTGGTGAGGAGGGTGCTCAGATGCAGAGCTCGCTTCTGCAGCAGTGCCCTGGAGAGGTAGACAGGCAGCTTAAGAGAGATGCTGGGGCTGCAGGCACAGCGGTGCTGTCCGTACTGAAATGGAGGTGCTGCTCTTGGGTCCTCACCCCAGCGCCTGGCTGTTTTTCCTACTCCTGGAGGCAGGGACGTGAGGCTGCCAGGAGGCTCTGTGGAAGCGGCAGTCTGGGCCACACTACTTGCCTTGAATTCCTTTAGCTTATCGAGTAGTCATACCCCCTGGAAGATTGACGTGTACATTTTGAGCCACATTTGCTAAGAACCTGTTGTACCCCCAGGAGGTTTGGCTCTGTGGCCCAGGGCATATCTCTGGGCACCGTGAGCCCACTAGAGATGTTGGCCCTGCAGCTGGCCCGAAGACCCTGAGCAAGGGCCAGAGGCAGCAGCCACCTCGTATGGGGAGGGGGGAGTGTCGATACAGGACATCCTTTGGGACACTGGCATGAGGAATGCCCTTCATAGAATAGTGCCACAGCAAGGTCCCATTTAGGCAAAGAAGGAAGGGAAAGAGCAGATGGTGTATTTGCTTAAAGGTGCATCAGTGCCAGCCTGTTTGGGAGAAAATCAGCCAAGTGGTTACAACAGCAGAGAAGATGGAGACTCCTGTCTCACTGAACTCCCTTTTCTACTATTTGCATGTTTTTTGCCATGTTTATGTATTATATTTTTCAGGTATTTACTTTAAAATAACTAAAATGTAAATTTGACAGTCTGCTCTGAGCTAGTAGAGAGAAAGAGCTCGGGGAGTTAGGGGAACTCGCCTGCTCTGTGTGGCCAGAGCAGCTGTCGGGTCTCCCTGCTTGTGGCCCTGGGTCAGTGTCCGAGAGCCCTGAGTGCCGCTGGCGGTTCCCCGTGTCCTCCTCCAGGGCATCATCGCAGAAGAGAACAAGAATGTGCAGCCCCAGGGAGACGAGGACCCTGGGAAGTTCAAGGAGGCCGAGCTGAAAATGAGGAAGCAGTTTGGGATGCCCGAGGGGGAGAAGCTGGTCAACTACTACTCCTGCAGCTACTGGAAGGGCCGTGTGCCCCGGCAGGGCTGGCTCTACCTGACCGTCAACCACCTCTGCTTCTACTCCTTCCTGCTGGCAAGGAGGGTGAGTGCAAGCAGCAGGGGCTCCCTGCGCCACCCCCACCCTCCCTGCCCAGCCTGCAGCTGGTGCTGGCGTCCTCCTCTGCACTCACCCTCCGCCTTGCCTCTGGAAAGTGCACCTCCTCCCCAGACTTCCTGAGGGCTCAGCCTCCTAGGCCCCCAGATGTTCTGTCCCCACAGGACCACCAGAGTCTCCCTAGAAGACAGTGACCCGTGAGCAGAACGCCCAGGCTGGAGCCAAACATCACCTGGCCCTTGGGGGCTTCTGTCGTGTCTACATCAGCCAGCACAGCTCTTCACACGGTGGCTTTCTGCACAGGCCCTCCCCTCTCTCACGCAGAACATGCTAGCGCCCCTGTCATCCCTGAGCGGCTGCAGGTTCCATGGGGCCCTGGATGTGTGCCTCTGCGTGCACCTGCTGCGGGCCCTCCGCCCAGGAAGCCCTGGCCTCAGGACAGAGAGCAGATGCCCAGCCCGCTCCCTCTGCTGCCACGCCACCCCGAGAAAGCAGTCCCAAGGCCTCAGCTGCTCTCTGTGTCCCTTTCCCGGGCCCAGCCATGCACACGCTGGTCCCAGCCTCACCTGCCTCTCCCGCCCTCACGTCTGCTCACGAGGCAGGGCCAGTATCCTCTCTGTGCCGCCCACACCACGTTGGGACTTGCCCCCAGAGCAGGACGCTCCCCCCAGCTGGGGCTTTTCAGGTCCCAGGGCTCAGCTCGCTCACCTCTGCTTGTTCATTCATGCCGTCCTTCAGCCACTGTGTGGGCAAACCCAGGAGGTTCTTGGGACTGGGAGCTGGGTCAGCCCCACACAGCCGGGCTCGGGCTGGGCACAAGGGGAAAGTCAGGAGCCGGCCGCCGGTCCTGCAGAGGGCTTGCCCTCATGTCGTGTCTGTCCCCCCCACCCCCCGGCCGGTGTCCAGTGAGCCTGGTGGTGCAGTGGGTGGACGTCACGCGGCTGGAGAAGAATGCCACACTGCTCTTCCCTGAGAGCATCCGCGTGGACACGCGGGACCAGGGCTCTTCTTCTCCATGTTCCTCAACATCGGGGAGACCTTCAAGCTCATGGAGCAGCTCGCCAACCTGGCCGTGCGGCAGCTGCTGGACAACGAGGGCTTCCAGGAGGAGAGAGCGCCGCCCAGGCCACCGCGGCCGCACAGGAACATCTCGGCGTTGAAGCGGTGCGTCGCCCGCCCGGCGGGGACCCGGCACAGGCACCCTGCGCGGGAGGGGGCCCGCTGAAGGGTGGTTGCGGTAGTGCACGGGGCAGGGGGTTCACAGAGGCATCATCCTCAAAGCTGCCGCTGATGCGGAGGGAGTGCCTCATGTGTCGCTTCTCCAGCACTGGGGCTGGAGCCGAGCCAGGAGACAGAGTAACTCGCCCCAGGACCGCCGCCCACCGCGGGAGCCAAGGCGGCCCCGGGGCGCGTCGGTAAGGCCCCAATGAGTCCCTGCTCAGGGAGCGCAGCCGCCTTCCCGCCCGCCCAACGGATGGCTCGGCTCAGGCCGGGGCGAGCGCCCTGCCACTCTGTGTAGGAACCAGCAGACTGTGGAGCACGTCGCGGGGCCGGCCCTCCAGAGCAGCTCTGTCCTTGCTGCTCCGTGGCAGCGTCAGGGATGCTCGCAGGCCGCGGGGAGCTCAGAGATGGCCGCAGTGAGAGGCATGCCCTTGGGCTCCGACACCGTGGTTTAGGCCCTGACTCTTGCACCATCTGGCAGAACGCTGTCCAGGGACGGCTCTCGCCTCACGCGAGTGACCGGGTGGCTCTCAGAACGTCTGGGAAGAAAGCAGGCAGGGCGGGACTGGGCAGGCCCTGGCACTGTCCATCGAGGGCGCCCGCCAGGCCCCGCTCAGGCTGCTGGCCGCTCCCCGGGGGATGGCGGGGAGATGTTCACAGGATTGGCTCCCGCCGGGCCCGCCTCCACCATCATAGGCCCAGCAAGGGTGTGTGTTTCTCTTAAGCAACAGCATCCTGCATGCTGTGTGTTTTGAGGATTTTTGGTCCTAGTTCTGCAATCAGGGGTTGAACCCCCCACCCCCTCCCTGCAGTGGAAGCTCAGAATCGTAGCCACTGCTCTGCTGGGGAAGCGCTAGCACCCTGCGTTTTCATCCTCACTCCACACCTGCCTATCGGAAGTCCCTGTCCCGGTTTCCCGGTGGGGCCGGGTCTTTCCAGTAAGAAGCAGCAGGGTGGGTGCAGGCATCTTCTGGGCACACCAGATGTGCTATTAGTTGACCACGCCTCTGCTGACCATACAGACATGTGCATTTTCCTCCTGGATCATTCAGTGTCCATGTTCTATTGAACTCTGAGATCCCTGGGCACACTTGCTCCCAGGAGGACCCCCACGAGCCTGAGTCCAGTGTGGAAGCCGAGGACATGAGGCCCGCTCGTGAGTGTATCAGCCCTGACTCCTGCCCCCGTTCCCACCACCAGAGACCTGGACGCTCGAGCCAAGAACGAGTGCTACCGTGCCACATTTCGGCTGCCCAGGGACGAGCGCCTGGACGGCCACACGAGCTGCACCCTGTGGACCCCATTCAACAAGCTGCACATCCCCGGCCAGATGTTTATCTCCAGCAACTACATCTGCTTCGCCAGCAAGGAGGAGGATGCTTGCCACCTTATCATACCACTGCGGGAGGTGAGCCTAACGTCCTCGCCAGCTCTCCCCTGACCTGCCAGGGCACCCGGCCAGGTCCCCAGCCTAGGAAGCCGTTCAGGGTTTGGTGGCATGAGCAGCGAGGGCACGCGGTTCAGCACCTCCCTGAGCACGTGTCCTCCACCAGGCCCCATGGGGTGTAGGGCACACTGGGTGCCCGCTCAAGGGTCACCCTTACCTGGTGGGAAGACAGGGTAGGCTTTGGCCGGCCAGCAGAGCTCACACTGGTCCACAAAGAAAGCTTGAAAAGGACCCGCTGGATCAGAGCCCAGTGGCCTCCTGCAGGTGAGTGTCCTGCCTTCTTGGGTCTTCCAGTTGGCCTTTGGCATATCCCTGCTTTGTCTGGGCCCGCAGGACACTGACCATGCCCCGCCTCCATCATGTCACTCTCAGAGGCCCCCTCACTGACCCCTCCTGACACCCGCCTTGGCTGGGCCTCAGGCTCTGGCAGAGTCATCGGAAGTCAGCTCTTAACCTTTCAGGAGGAGGGTCAGCTCTCACCTGTAAGCCAGCTCTTAACTGTCCCAGGGATTTTTTTCTTTAGATTCTTGGGCTTCCACAGTGACTCCAGTGGAAACAAGTCCGTTTGTCCTGTGCTGCAGTGAAGGGTGTAGATAGTGACGGGGAGCACCCCACCACCACCGCCCAGACAGAAGGCCCAGACCCGGAGGTCAAGGATAGATCCAAGCAAGGCATACTGGCTGTTTAATTACTGAAGCACAGTGAGGTTCTTAAGTTAGAACCTAAATCACAGTAGTCTGATTCTGTTTAAAACAGCAATGGGACCTCCCTGGCCTTTGTACAAAGCCCTGAAGTTGTGGGTATAGTTGCGAATAGGTGTGAGGGACTGTACTGCCTCAGTTTCCCCAAGGGAAGTCAGGCAAAGACTTAAAGGAGCCACAGCTCCAGGCTGAGGGGTCCAGGGTGGCCCCAGGCCCCACACTCCGTTTGGCACTAGGCCTGTGGGTTTGTTCTAACTGCTGTCCCGACTTGACCCTGAGATCTGGGGGCTGGGTACAGACGCATCTTAAGCCCAGCTCCACTTCTCCTGAGGGGTCCTGACGTCAGAGAGCTCTGGCTAACCCAGGCAGCTCTTACAGTGTGGCCACAGCTGGTCAGGATGGAGGCCCCTACCCAGCCCTGGCCTCAGCATCCCATCCAGGGGGCTTCCCAGGGGCTCCTCACTCAGAGCCAGCCACACCCAGGCATCCACTGTGCTGTCACTTTAGTCATGTCCAAATCTGTGGGACCCCCAGGCCCCTCTGTCCATGGCAGTCTCCAGGCAGGAATTCTGGAGGTGGTTGCCATGCCCTCTTCCAGGCGGTCTTCCCAACCCAGGAATCGAACCTGTAACTCGGTCTCCCACAGTGGCGGGCGGGTTCTTTACCACTAGCGCCACCTAGGGCCGGTGAGCCAAAACTACTGAGCCTGCGCACTAGGGAAGCGACCGCAGTGAAAAGCCCGCGCTCTGCAGGGAGGGTAGCCCCCGCTCGCCACAGCTAGAGGGAGTCTGTGAGCAGCTGCAAAGACCCAGCACAGCCAAGCTTAGTTAATTTTTTAAAAAAGAACTAGGCCCATGACACGCATCAGGAACTGCTGAGGGAGTGAGGGCAGAGGAGGGGAATGACTTCTGGCCTCACTTTAGAACGGGGGCAGGACTGTCAGCCTTGAGGGAGCTGGTCAGGGAGCAGCTGGGCTCAGGCCCTACGTTCCGCCTCATCCCCCTCAGGATGGTCTTCCGAGGCCGACACCCTCACACCCATCAGCAGTGGAGAAAACGGGGTCAGACGTGCACAGGACGCACACAGCAGTGAGTGGCAGTCAGGAAGCACCCAGGCCTGCAGAGCCCTGCCTCCCCGCCCCGCCCCGTGCCCGGAGGCAGCCTGAGCCCATCTCGCCTTCACAAAACCACACGGCTTTATATCCCAGGATGCAGACCCCCAGATGGTGTTTTTGGTTTCTCAGGTGACCATTGTGGAAAAAGCCGACTGCTCCAGCGTCTTGCCCAGCCCTCTATCTATCAGCACTAAGAGCAAAATGACCTTTCTGTTCGCCAACTTGAAAGACCGTGAGTTCTTGGTTGAAAGGATCTCTGACTTCCTCCAAAAGATGCCATCCAAGCCGTCAGGTGGCAGCCGAGCAGAGAGAAAAGCCAGCATCGTGGATGCAGCCCCAGAGGTGAGCGGGGCCCCCAGGGCAGCGGGGTGGGGGCAGGGGCAGGAGGAGAGCCCTTGGGTGGAGAGGGCCCCCGCTTGGCACTGCTGGAAAACCTCACCCAACCCAGTCTCAGGGGTCCTGGCCATGCACACAGGGCCCAGGGCCTCAGACCTCTCTGTACCCCAAGACTCCCTCAAGTCGGCCTGCCTGCCTCAAGCCTTATTCCACATGAGAAGCTGTCTCTGCCTGGACCAGTCCCCTACATCTCTGTCCCTCATGAACTTATCCTGCACTGAGCCACACAGCTGAGGCCTGCCCGTTTGGGTTTATTTACCTGGCATTTCTCCCTTCAGTCTTTCTTACAGGGTTACCTTTTACTGCAGTCTCCTTACTATACCAACAGTATTAATAATTCTTTAACATCGAATACTTGTGTTATGGGCTTCCCTGGTGGTTCAGCTGGTAAAGAATCCGCCTACAAAATGGGAAACGTGGGTTCAAATCCTGGGTTGGTAAGATCCCTTCGAGATGGGAAAGACTACCCACTCCAGTATTCTGGCCTGGAGAATTCCATGGACTGTATAGTCCATGGGGTCACAAAGAGTCGGACACGACTGAGCGACTTTCACACTTGTGTTTACATTTCCCCAGATGCGCATGTACTTTTTACAGTTTGATCAGATTTGAACTGAGCTGCACATAGACCATATATTTGTTACAGTTGATTGCTGTAATCTCTCTGCAGGTTTCTGCTCCCGTCTCTTTCTCCCTCTCCCTCGCTCTCTTTTCTTGCAGTATTTTATTGAAGGAACTGGTCATTTGCGCTGTAGAGTTTCTCACAGCCTGGTGTTTGCTGACTGCCTCCCCTGCACGCATTTAATAGGTTCTTTTGTGCCCCTACTTCTTGTAAGTTGGTGGTTGAGTGGTAAGATCCAGCTCGACTTTTGATTTGTTTATGTTGGTGCGAGGTGCGGAACAGGCACTTGGAGGCAGGATTGAGCTGTGTACTTCTACCAAGAGGTGTACAGTACCTGGTTATTTGCTATTACCGGTCACAACAAGTATTGCCTAAGTAATGCCTCAGGTAACTCATTAGGACTGCAAATGGGAGCACTCTTAATTCTATCGTTTCTTCTGTTCATTAGCTGGAATACTTTTGTATAGAGAAACTTACCCTCGTCAGCTATTTGGTCACCCTGAGGCACAGTTCACATAGAAAAGGCAGAATAAATCCTTTTTTTATTCACCAGTTGTTAAAATGACACGTTGGTTTTCTAGTATCCTCCAAATGTGACCAATTCGGCTTTTGGGTTTACTTTTTAGTATAATTATGACTTACAAATTTAAGCAACTTGATTTGTTTCAGCTCAGGACAGTTTTTATCCTCATTCTGTCTATGACCAGAAGACAGTTATTCAGGTGGCATGAGTCCTTTTGACATTACCGTGACCTTGTTTGATCACTTCCTTCCTTCTTGGTATAACAAGATGTATGTGCTATTATCAGTCTAGATTTGTGAAAACCCTAGAAGAGTCCATATAAAAATCCACCTGTCTGGCTGCTCCAGGAAAATCAGGAGCTCTGGCATTGCAGGGCCTACATTCCCACCAGGCAGCATTGGAGCCATAAATTTTCCACCCATTAATCAATGCTCAGTAAGCTATTAAGTAGACAAAGAATGGATGGGACGGGAACAGGCAGAATCAGTACGTGTTGGAGACTTTAAGAAAGTTTCTTAGACGAGGTTGGGCTTGATCTGTGATTTCAAGAAACAGTGAGGTTGGTCTGGTGAAAAGGGATGTGAGCAGCAATGTTGAGCTGCCTTTTCAAGGCCCAGTGCCACAGATGGCTTGGCTCCACGGCCCCTTCTGAGCACCTGCCCTTCTTCATCCAACACATTTTATTGCATCCCTGATAGGTGTCAGGTACTCTTGTAGGCGCTGGAAATAGAACTGATTAGACAAAATTCATGCCCATTTAGAGCTTATATTCTAGTGAGAAAAACAAGTCAGTGAGGAAATAAACATTAAATGTGTCAGATGGCAGTAAGGGCCATGGAAAAAGTAAAACAGGATAAAAGGATCAGGATTGCCAGGGGGCAGGAGGGCTCTGATAAGTGGCACTGAAGGAAGCAAGGGGCCAGCCAGGAAGTATCTGGGGAAAGGGCTGCCAAGAGGAGTGCAGACAGGGCTCAGGCCTGAGATGGGAGAGGGAGTGGGAAGCCGGAGCACATGGAGCCCGTAGGCCTTTGTAAGCACGGAGCCTCGACTCTGAGTGAGGTGGGAGCCAGTGGAGAGTCTGGGCTGGAGAAGGGACCTGGTCTGTCTGTGTTGTAGCAGAGTGCCCTGGCCGCGTGTTGAGAATGGAGTCGAGCTGCAGCTGTCAGTACAGTAGCCACAGATGGCTGCTGAGCACTTAAAGGGCAACCAGCCCGTACTGGAATGTGCTCTAAGCAGAAACTGCACGGCAGAGGCAGCAGATTCAGAAAAGAAAAAGGAGAGTCCAGAGGAGAGAAAATAGTCAAGAGATGCAGAGAAGGCACTGGCACCCCACTCCAGTACTCTTGCCTGGCAAATCCCATGGATGGAGGAGCCTGGTGGACTGCAGTCCATGGGGTCACTAGGAGTCGGACACGACTGAGTGACTTCACTTTCACTTTTCACTTTCATGCACTGGAGAAGGAAATGGCAACCCACTCCAGTGTTCTTGCCTGGAGAATCCCAGGGACGGGGGAGCCTGGTGGGCTGCCGTCTATGGGGTCGCACAGAGCTGGACACGACTGAAGCAACTTAGCAGCAGCAGCAGCAGCAGTCAAAAGACGTGAGAAACAACTGAAGCAAAGGAGATCCAGTTTCTGTGTGACATAGCTCCCCAAAAAGGAAACGAGAGCCACGAAGTAACAGCTGATAGAAACTCTGATTCAAGAAAAGTTTTCTGAATATAAAAGAAAACTTAAACTCGCCTGGTAGAAAAGCACCTTGTACATCTGGAAAATCAGTACGAAATAGTACGTAATATGTTCACACTGAGATATAATCTAGTAAAACTGTGGGACTCTCAAAAAATTCTTCTGGACAATCAGTCAAGAAACACCAAGTCATTTATGAAGGAATGGAAATCAGAGAGGCATCAGACATTTTCATAGCAACATTTTAATACAAATAGAGCAAGATTTTAAAAATACCCAGTAAAAAATGCTGTGGTCCCTGGATTTTCTGTCTGGGAAACTGACATTTAGGTATCAAGACCACAAAGCCGTCAGGAACATGCAGGAAATCAGGGAAGCCATCAGGTTTTGATGAGTCTAATAGTGAACAACCCCAGACAACCAAGAGACAACCAGAGAGGCTTTGGCAGGCGGCCTGGTGGGAGCATTGGGTGTGTATGTGCGGCACAGATACAGACGAGGAACAGGTGACAAGACACGTGTGGTTCTGTGTGCTCCGACGGCACAGAGTGTCATGCAGACGTGACAGCAGCAAGTGTGGAGCGCAGAATGAGCTCATTGACGGCCTTTTTAAGTAAGAACAAAAGTCCGTCACTAAATTATGTGGCGGCAGGGGAAAGGATGGGGCGGGGAAAAACAGAGCTGCTGGCCAATTTCAGTATTGTCCCTAGGGGGCAGTCCAGTGTCTAAAAAGAGGGGACCCAGGGTGTTAGAAAAAGACACCGTTAGGATGAAGGCAATTGTTAGAACATAAATGTATACTTTCTGACACTTTCTTAAGAAAAAGGAGAGGAAGAGGGAAAGGTACAGTGAATTTAGGCAACTCTTTCCAGAAACTTTGTAGAAAGGCCAGCTGAGACTCACAGGGGTGCCTTCAGGGACTGACTTTGTAATCAGAGTGTGATGTATATGCTCTAAAGTACGTGGATCCTAAGGGCACAGCTTGGCACACTTTCACCAGGTGGACACAACGTGTGAGCACCATCCAGATGAAGAACAGGGAGGGCTGGTAGGGACCTCAGCATGATTTCTGTACGGATGGTAATGAATCCAGTGGAGAGGGGGTATCTTCTACGCATGCCGGAAGAAGCTCCTAGAGGCCAGAGCGGTAGGATCTTGGGCTCAAGTGGAGGGAGAGTTGGGCCTGGCATGCACAGCCTCAGATGCAGGAGGGCGGGCCAGCGGGAGTGACTGTGGATGGCCATGAAATTGCTCATGCTTCTGCATGCTCAGATAAATAGTTGGCTGTAGAAGTGAGGAAGGCAGGCGGTTTGCGAGGCTGGTGCTGGAAGAATGGGTAAGATAGTTACTGAGGGGAAGGAGAGAGAGACTGGATTAGGAACACACAGGATTCCCAGGCATGGGCTCGAGCTCACCGTCACCCCAGGAGTCTATCTGTCATGAGGGATGGTCATTGCTGAGGTCACGCCCTCGAGTCAGTCTCCTTTCCAGCACTGAGGTTTTTGATTCTCCGCAGTGCTCTGTGGCCTGAAAGTCCATCTGTGTCCTTGTCTCTGCTGGGATCCTCAGGCCAGAAGCAGAAATCTCTGCATCAGGATGCTTTCAGTCTAGGGTCTTGCCCCTGGATTCAGACAGTTTGTCTTGAAAATGTGTTTAAAGTCCATTTTGAAAACAACAGTCATGGGCAGAGGGACAGACCATGGATGTGAGGGAAAGAAGAAAGTGAAAGCCGCTCAGTTGTGTCCGACTCCTTGAGACCCAATGGGCACAGTCGATGGGATTCTCTAGACCAGAATACTGGAGTGGGCAGCCTTTTCCCTCCCCGGGGGATCTTCCCATGGATGTGAACCTAGCAGAATTTTCTCTCCTTTTTTTCCTTTTTGTTAAAAACAGTTCTACTGAGGTAAGCTTGATGTACGTATTGAAAGAGTACAGTTTGATGAGTTTAGAACATGTTCCCTACAAAGCAGTCATAGCCATGGTTCTTGTGTAGGGAGCATCTGTATCCCTGCTGCATACCGGATGGACCATGGCCAGGGGGGTCTGAGCTGATGAGTACAAGGGCGGAAACCCAGCTCTGACCGAAGTGTGCAGAGCTCCCCGGCCGCACGCTCAGCTGCCTGTCAGCAGAGCTGGGCTCTCTGCTAGACGTGGCTTTCAGCCAGGAGGTTGTCATCCCCAGTTGTGTGTGACCCCAGGATGGTGGCGCCGCCCTCTGCACCCTCCTTGACTTGTCCTGACATTCCCCACAAATGCTGATGAGTACAAGGGCGGAAACCCAGCTCTGACCGAAGTGTGCAGAGCTCCCCGGCCGCACGCTCAGCTGCCTGTCAGCAGAGCTGGGCTCTCTGCTAGACGTGGCTTTCAGCCAGGAGGTTGTCATCCCCAGTTGTGTGTGACCCCAGGATGGTGGCGCCGCCCTCTGCACCCTCCTTGACTTGTCCTGGCATTCCCCACAAAGTGACCGACATAGTACCCCCAAGCGCCCGAGCCCAGGGGCAGCAAAGACTAATTAGCTTGTGGCCACCACCCCATGCTTCAAGGGGTTCCACAAAGTGTGGGGCCAAGAGTAGGGAGAGATGTGCTGTGTCCTCCAAAAATTGGGGAGCCGCTGCAGCAGCAGAAGTGGATCCAGGGGAGCCAGTGACCGGTGTCCATCCAACAGCGGTGTTCCTGCTGTGGGCACCCAGGGAGGGAGCTGAGGGGAGAGCAGAAAGTGGGGGCTCTGCCTCTGGCCTACCTGACCCTGGGCCCTGGAGCAAGCTCCCTACACAGACCGTCTCCTATGGCCACGCTCTCACCTTGAAGTCAGGGGGCTGCGGCTGGAACCCAGACCACAAGCAGGGGACAGAAGTCTGTTGTCATCTACACTGTACTTGAAAGGGCCTAGGAACTTACTCTCTAGCTCTACTGGGTGGGGACTAGGGGCCACAATTCCAGAAAGCCAGGGAAGAACCCTGATATCAGGGCTTTCTTCTAGACCGTTGTCCCCAGTGCCCCTCTCTTTTCTCCCAGCCCCAGATGCCCCCCAGGATATTCCCAGAACCCCCCAGGATCCATTTCTCTTGCTGTTTGGCCGGATTCCCCCTGGGGAAGGGCCTACCGCCCTACCAGGGACCTATTGCCAGTTAGAGACGGCCCAGGGGCAGGGACTCCCCACACACACACACCTGGTTCTGGGTCTGTGTCTTGCATCTGCGCCTCCTGGAGCCCCAGCAGCCTTGTCAGAAGCATGGCAGGCTGCTAAGGAGATCCCGGTGTCCCGGAGGGGCCCAGAGGCTCTCTCCCAACCCTCCCGCCCGAGCTGGCCACTGTGGCCAGGGGCCTCGCGGGGCTTGGGGCTCTGTGGCCTCCCAGGGGGCCATGCACAGGAGGCGCCAACTGCCTCCCAGGGCCTGCTCAGACTCTTCCAGAGAAACACGCCCATGGAGGACCTGGGCGCCAAGGGGGTAAGCCCAGACGGGGAGCCCCAGCACGGTGCAGGCCGGGCCAGGGGGTGGGGTGGCGTCTGCGGCCCTCGGGTGACCCTGCGCAGTGCCGAGGATACCCTGCCTGACCGGTGCCGCAGCGCTGACCGTGGGCTTCCGACCGCCCGTGGGGCCCAGGGGCGCTGAGGGCGGCGCCGTGCGCAGCACCACCCCAGCCCTCGGAGGAGAGGTGGCGGTGGCGCTGGGTCACCCGCAGGCCCCCTGTCTGCTGCTCCCCCAGGCCAAGGAGAAGATGAAAGAGGAGTCGTGGAACATCCACTTCTTCGAGTTCGGGCGCGGGATGTGCATGTACCGCACGGCGCGAACGCGCGAGCTGGTGCTGAAGGGCATCCCGGAGAGCCTCCGGGGCGAGCTCTGGCTCCTCTTCTCCGGTGAGCTGCCTGCCTCACAGCCCCACGCCCCGCCCCCACGCAGGAGCTCCGCTGAGCCCAGCCGGCCTTCGAGTGGGCAGGCAGGGACTGCCGCCTTTAGAGGGCAGGAATGGGGCTCCCGGCCGTGATGAGGCGTGTGTGCCAGGAGGGGCACACCTTCCCACCGGCCGTGGGAGGAGATCGGCCTCGACGCCTCCTCTCCACGGGCAGGCTCTGACAGCATTCGCACCCTTGGCCACTTGAATGCTTTCAGGAGGGCAGGCCAGCCATTTGAAACGTGGCTGGGTGGCTCTTCTCAGGATCAGTCATGAGGGAAGCTCTGCCTGGCACCCAAGGGCCCCTGCCCTTCTGCAGTGCATCGACGTCTCCACCCGGCCCTGTCCCTGCCCTCAAAGTCCCAGGCGGGGAGGAGGAGGGAGCCAGCTCTCAGCTGTGTCTCCACAGGGGCCTGGAATGAGATGGTGACTCACCCCGGCTACTATGCCGAGCTGGTGGAGAAGTCCACGGGAAAGTAAGCCTGGCCACAGAGGAGATCGAGCGAGACCTCCACCGCTCGATGCCCGAGCACCCTGCCTTCCAGAATGAGCTCGGGATCGCGGCCCTCCGCCGGGTGCTGACCGCCTACGCTTTCCGAAACCCCACCATCGGCTACTGCCAGGTACGGGGGCTCAGCAGGGGCAGCTGCACGTGCTCCTGGCCCTGAGTGACGGCCTCGCACACTTGCAACTGTGCCTCGGCCCCCCAGAAAGATCCTGATCCCAGAAAAAGATGAAATTAGAAACAGTGTTTGTCTCTCCCTTCATCCTCATGCTGTCTATCAAGCTATCTTCTGTGTGCTTCTGGTCTGGGTCCTGAAGGCGTTGGATCGTTTCGTGTGTGTGTGTGTGTGTGTGTGTGTGTGTGTGTATATGTATGTTATACACATAACATAAAGCTTACCATCGTAATCATCCGAAGCATACAGTTCAGTGGCACTAGGTATATCGTACAGCTGTCACCCGGTCACACTGATTTCCTGCAAATTGCCTTTTCGCAAATTGCCTAGAGTTGGGTGGGACAGTTCGTTGTTTCCAGGCTTGCTGGTTGGGAAGGGACAGCTCTGTGAGCCGCCCTCACTGTGCCCACAGGCCATGAACATCGTCACCTCGGTGCTCCTGCTCTATGGCAGCGAGGAGGAGGCCTTCTGGCTGCTGGTGGCCCTCTGCGAGCGCATGCTGCCCGACTACTACAACACCAGGGTGGTGGGTGAGTGCCCACGGCTGGCAGCTCCCGGTGGGGGTGGCAGGCCTTCCTCAGAGCACAGCCCACAGCCAGGCTGCTGGAGGCCTTCTCAGCGCACAGCCCACCCGGGCTCCTGGAGGCCTTCTCAACACACAGCCCACAACCGGGCTCCTGGAGGCCTTCTCAGAGCACAGCCCACCCGGGCTCCTGGGGGCCTTCTCAGTGCACAGGCCACAGCTGGGCTGCTGGAGGCCTTCTCAACACACAGCCCACAACCGGGCTCCTGGAGGCCTTCTCAGTGCACAGCCCACAGCCGGGCTCCTGGAGGCCTTCTCAGAGCACAGCCCACCCGGGCTCCTGGGGGCCTTCTCAGTGCACAGGCCACAGCTGGGCTGCTGGAGGCCTTAGCGCACAGCCCACAGCTGGGCTCCTGGAGGCCTTAGCACACAGCCCACAGCTGGGCTGCTGGAGGCCTCGTAGCCACGCCACAGGCAGTCACGTCTCCCACTCCGTAGGTTGGAAAGCTGCAAAGTCTTCACGCAGCCGGAAGGTGGAAGGCCCAACTCAGATCCCAACCATCCCTCCCGGACTTTATGCAGATGCCCTGGGGGTTGCTGGGAGTGAGAGAAGAGGTTAGCTTGGGCTCACATTCACATCCAGCTAACTCTCGTTAAGCATTTTTATTGTAGAGAATTTCCAAAATCATAACTAGAGCATATAGTATATACCCCCATGTTGACTGTTACGAAGGGTAGAATCTGTGACCTTGTAAACAGATTTAATTACATATATAATTAAATCTGCTATCTAAAATGTCCTTCCTGTGCTGTTTTGATGGGTTTCCACTCTCCGGGTCCTTCAGAATTGCCTCTGTCCCCCAGCTTCAGGTCAGGAGACACATAAGCTATTCAGGGCACTGTTAAGTTCTAACACCCTAGAGAGAAATTAGTATTTCCCAAAAAGAAAATCCAAGTAAAGTAAAAGAAATCTTTTCTTTTCACACACTGGTTTGGAAGCAGTAGAAAGGAAACTGAAAGAATTTGTTCCTTTCTTCCTTTCTCCACCCCACCTGCCCCCTTCCAGCCCTCAGTTGTAAGCAGAGCTGGCCAGGGACCAGGGGGGCTTCTTGGACCTCAGACCCCAGGGTCCCACATGAGGGCCTGCCTGAGCCAGGAGCGTGCGCTCACTGTTCAGACTCCTTTGTCTTCTCCCTAGGGGCCCTGGTGGACCAAGGCATCTTTGAAGAGCTCACAAGAGACTTCCTGCCCCAGCTCTCCAAAAAGATGCAGGACCTGGGGGTGATTTCCAGCATCTCTCTCTCCTGGTTCCTGACCCTCTTCCTCAGTGTCATGCCCTTTGAGAGCGCTGTGGTCATCGTTGACTGCTTCTTCTATGAGGGCATCAAGGTGATCCTGCAGGTGGCCTTGGCCATCCTGGATGCCAACATGGAGCAGCTGCTGGGCTGTGGCGACGAAGGCGAGGCCATGACCGTCCTGGGCAGGTAACTGCGCCAGCCTGCCTCCTCTTATTGGGGAGCCGGCCAGTGCCCCCCTGGACCGCAGGACCAGCCCCTCCCCAGTCCTGGGTGCTCCTCAGTCAGCGTCCTGGGACTACCTACCACATGCCCAGCCTGGGGTCGACCTAGGGACATTCCAGAGGCAGGAGAGGGCTCCTTTCTGGGAGTAGTCATTCCTTGGGAGAAGCAGGAGTTAGAGGTGAGACGGTGGCAGACCAGAGCACACTGCCCTGGAGGGCTTGCCGGGCGGGAGGCAGGTGGGACTAGGCCGAGCCTCCCACCTCTAGCAAAGGCTGGGTGTCTGTGACTCCTGCAGAGCCGTCCCGGTGCGCCTTCCTTGGCTCAGGAACATCAGTTTCTCCAGGGCAGCTAGACGGGGAGCCCGTGCTGGGCCTGCTGTAGCTGCAGGGGCTGATCTGCGGCCCAGGTCTTCCTGGCTGCCGCCTCCTCCCTCGGTGCCCACGCCCCATCCTCACAGACTCTCTCTGGGATCCAGCCCCTTCCCTCGGTCCCCAAAGCCTCGGGGCCAGCCCCTGACAGCCTTGCCCGGGGCCCTGTGCCCACATCGTAACAGTTGGCTCTGCACCGGTTTCACTCGCCAGCATCCCGCAGGGCTCTTCCTAACCAGAATCTGTTCCTCCCCGGGGACGTGGGGATCCCCTGTGGCTGTGGTGGTTTTCTGGACAAAGGAGCTGAGTCCCCAGCCTGACCTTCAAGCCCTTCATATGCAGTGCTCCTCTGGGGGCCTCCCTCTGGCCCAGGCCCTGAGCTCTGTACAGTCCTGCCAGCCCATAAGCATGTGTCTGCTCAGCCTGAAGCACCCTCCGCCCCCCAGGACTGCCGGGGACACCGTCACCGCATGCTGAGCCGGCCCAGGTGCTGCCTGGGAGCCTGCAGGCGTCCCAGGCTGGCAGGGCTGTGGCTGCTCTGCTGTGGGCCGTGCCGGCTCTCTGTCCTGCGCCTGGAAGACAGGCAGCCCGTGGGCAGAGTGGGAAGTGGTTTCCATGCCCGTCTCCCACACTAGACGGAGACGGGGCCCTTCGCCCAGAGCAGGGCTTGAGCAGGATCAGGGCCGGGGCCAGTGGGTGTGGGGGACCCACTGCTTTCTCCCTCCTGAGTGTCAGGCCCAGCCAGAGCGTCTGGAAGGGTGTGAGGTCCTGCTGGGCTGGTCCCACTGGAGTCAGGCCCAGTCCTGAGACTGTGCTCCTAGGCAGGGCTCCTCCTCCTGGAGCACTCCTTTGGTCTCTGATTCTCCCTGGCCAGAGCAGGGAGTCCTCACATCCCCAGGGACTCACCAGAGAGAGGGAGTGTGTCGTCCCGCCAACTGGGACACAATTTCCTCCTTGTGTAGTAGGGTCTAGAGTCATAGAGAGTCCCCACTCGTGGGACCCTGGTCGCCAGCCTAGCTTTCTCAGAATTAAGTGCTCAAGCCTTCTAGGGGCGAGGCCTTCTCCCACTGCCTCCAGGGGGCACCCCTGATTTGTCAGGGCACCCGCCAGGGCATGCCTCTCCCTGCAGTGACCCATCTTTCGCCCTCCTGGTGGATGCCTGGCCCTAGCATGCTCATGTGTTGAGAGTCTAAGCAGATTAAGGCTCCACATCGTTCAGCTGTGGGTGAGACATCCTGTCACCTGCGGGGGATCTAGACTTCTGTCCTTCCATCCTTACAGATACCTGGATAATGTGGTCAATAAGCAGAGTGTCTCCCCTCCTATCCCACACCTCCATGCCCTGCTGACCAGTGGAGATGACCCTCCTGAAGAGGTGGACATCTTTGACCTCCTGAAGGTGTCATATGAGGTCAGCACTCACCAGGGCTATTTGGCCAGACCACTCCATTGGGCTACGTGGGTGCAGTTGGCCGTGGTGGGTGGCTGGCCTCTGCTCTGTGGTCCACCTGATCTCACTGAATCACCTCTGACTGGTAGAAATTCAGCAGCCTGAGGGCGGAGGACATTGAGCAGATGCGGTTTAAACAGAGGCTTAAAGTGATCCAGTCCTTGGAGGATACAGCCAAGAGGAGTGTGGTATGGACGGACCTGGGCTCCCGTGGCCCCAGGGTGTGGGCTGGAGCCGGGGTTGGGATGGGGACTAAGTGGACTGTGTATGCCGAGCCGCCCCAGGCTGCCCTGAGAAGCGGGGAGCAGGGCCCCCAGCACCGTCCTGTGTGGGACTAGGACGCAGACGTGGGGGGACAGATTTGGGGATGTGGAGAGGGGGCTGGTCTCTGTCTTCTGTTGCGGATTGGTCACAGGGAAGCTTCTCTTTTGCCTTGATGCCTGAAGGCCAAGCACGAGCCCACTCTGGACTGAGCCCGCCAGCCTGGCTTTAACCCCTGCCCCTGGGTAGTGACAGCCCCTCAGCCCCTGCCCACTCAGCCCACTGACCTTGCCGTAAGACTTTGCCCTCTTGACTCTATAGGAAGAAATCACTGGGCAGTTCTAAGTTATGTTTCAAAGAGCTTTGCCAGGGCCTTTCTAGGAATCCAGATGGCAATTTCTAGATCACCACCCCTCACCCCGTGTCCCGGACTCGGTGTCCAGAACAAAAAGGCCCCCCAGCTGGCAACACTGGAAGGGTAGTTGATGCCACATGGGGATTTCCTCAAAGAGCAAGACCTTGAGAATTCATTAATGCATCTTGCATCTCTTTCCTTCTAGGTCCGAGCTATACCTGGGGACATTGGTTTCTCAATTGAAGAACTGGAGGACCTCTACATGGTTTTCAAGGTAATAGCCAAGAGCAAAGGAGGACCAGTATCCCATCCTAGTCCCCTAAATTCATCCTCTGTGCAGCAGCCTCCTGCCAGAGAGATGTAAAGCATTTAAAAACATCCTCAGATGCAGTTATTACAAAGCTCACATGGTAGAATTTACTCCTTTCCAGAGTTTAGGCAAGATACTCTCTTAAGTGGCTGAAAATTTGCTGAAGTTGGCTTACACAAGAGGGAGTGCACTGGCTCATGAAACTGAAAAGTCTAGGAACATGCAACTTCAGGCATGGCTGGATCTAGGTGTTCGACCTCCTGTCAAGCTCTGCCATCAGATATCACGGGGACTGCTCTTCCTGCAGAGCAACAGGACCGTCGTCCGCTGCCTCCAGGGTCATCCTTGCCACAGCCCCGTGAAAAGAGGATTTTTCCTCCCAGGTGGTTTTAACAAGAAGCCCAGGGCTGATTGCTGGAGTGACTCAAGTTGGGTGTTGTGGCCCCAGGACGCTGTTCACTGCTGACCCCAGGCTGGGCCACACGCACACTCCATGACCTGGGTTGGGGACAGGAGGGGCTCTCCAGGAAAAGTTCAGGTGCTGGTAACCAAGGAACGGGAAAGGGTATGAGGAACAAGTATAGAGGCACGTCTGCACTGCCCGTCTGCTCTCCGTCATGTCCCATCTGCCCTTCCCGCTGCCCGGGGTTCAGCCCCCTAGGGCACCGCCCTGGACGGCCTTCGGGTCAGAGTGGTCCAGCCAGTGGCCTGCTGTGCCTGGTGGTCCTCAGCCCTGCCTCGACTCCCACAGCGCTAAACAAGGGGGTGGCAGTGCCCGCGCCGGAGGCTCTGTGAGATGCTGGGTCTAGCCCAGCGCTCAGTGCGCAGGAGGCTGTGGACTTGGATGGAGGAGGCGGGCGAACACACCAGTCAGCCTGGTGACCCTGAGCACCCAGGGCCCGGGAGGCCAGGCTGTCTCACCAGGCTGTGCCCCCTGCAGGCCAAGCACCTAGCAAGCCAGTACTGGGGGAGCAGCCGCCCTGCGGCTGTGCGTCGGGACCCCAGCCTGCCCTACCTGGAGCAGTACCGCATTGACGCCCACCAGTTCCGGGAGCTCTTTGCCAGCCTGACGCCTTGGGCCTGCGGCACCCACACACCTGTGCTGGCAGGGCGGATGTTTCGGCTCCTGGATGAAAATAAGGACTCGCTGATCAACTTCAAGGAGTTTGTGACGGGGATGAGTGAGTGGCTCTAGGGCCTGCAGGGACTCGTCCCTACCCTTGCCCTTTCTCAGGAAACTTCCAGGTACCAGTCCCAGCCAGCCTGCCCACCATAGTGAGCCCAGGGCAGCCTAGAGCCCTTAACCCTTGATAAAAGAGGGCAGTTTTCCCACAGAGATAGGTGATGGGAGCCTTCCCCTCCCCTCCCTCCGTTTGCTGCTGGAGGCTGGGTCTGCAGGCCCCTGAGAAGAAGCAGGCCTGAGGCCTGATGCTCACCCCTGGGGCCTCTCCAAGGAGAGAGTCGGGTGGCGAGGAGCACCCCCTGGAGGAGGAGGACTCGGATATGGCCTGGCCACGGGCTCTTGTACCCTCCTGCCAGCCTGCCTTCCTGCTGGCTTTCCCCGCAGGTGGCATGTACCATGGGGACCTGATGGAAAAGCTCAAGGTTCTCTACAAGCTGCACTTGCCTCCAGGTGAGCGCCGCCTCTCCCACTCCCCAGCAAGGGCTCTCCAGAGTGCAGAGCCGGAGCTGCGGCCTTCCGAGGCACGGGCCTCTGTGCGTGGCTGGGCCTCGTGGCAGCTGGGCTCCCAGCACAGTGGAGGCTCCCTCATCCTGACAGAGTGCAGAGCAGCCAGCGATGGGGCTGAGGCCGGGTCAGTCTCTGTCTGAGAGCAGTGCCAGGCCCCGCGTGGCCTGGGAGGACGTGTGGGTGTCTCGGGGCTCCACGCACGGGCAGAGGCCCAGACGCAGCACCAGGCCCTTCCATGGACCCCCAGAGGGGTGGCCACAGGAGTGGAGACTCGGGTTTGAGTCTTCTCAGTTCATTGGCTTGTCCTTAAATCTGTCAAGGACCCCTGTCTGTCACCAGAGGGGCAGCCTGGGGGTAGCGCCGAGGCCCAGGGGAGGCCGAGGAGCCGGTGTGGCTCTCTCCCCTGCCTTCTCTCGCAGTGCGGGGCCCGCTGGGACACGGACAGTGGGTAGCCTGCGTCAGCCTAGCTCACCTGGCTCAGCGGACGGGGCCACTCAGAATTCTGCAAGGGCTGGGGGTGGGCTTCTGTATTTTCACAGAGGGAGCTGAGACTGGGGCAGGCAAAAGTTCTAGCCCCAGGGGTTCTGCTCTGGAGTAGAGCTGTCCTGGGTTCCTGCTTTTGCCCATGACCCTGCCCCGCAGGGAGTCAGGAGCTGCCTCAGAGTTGACTGGAGTGATTTAGCATCCCAGAGACCTGACTGACTGGGTACAGGGCCCAGACTGTAGTTGTAAAGCTCCCTGCAGGGCTCTCTGATCCAGAGCTGGGGGGCCCTGCTCCTGGCACACGTAGTACAGGGATTCTGACCTGTGGCTGGTCTTTCCCTGTTGCAGCAGGCAGCAGTGGTCTTGGGTACACCTCCCGGGGAAGACTGGCACAGGCACTTATTCTGCTGAGAGAGGCTTGAGCTGGCCAGACCCCACTGGGCCAAGAGCCTATGGATGAGGGCACTGGGGCCGGCCTTGTCACTCCCAAGCTGGCTCAGCCCACCTTGCTTCACCTGGGGCCTAGTAACGGCCCATACCTAGCACCTCCCCACGGGCCATGCACCCTTAAATCTGGCTCACTCCCTCCCCTTCCACAGAGTGGGGAGAACTGAGCAGGAACAGAGACTGTCGCAGAGTGAGACAAGCCAGTACGTACTGGTGTGGGACAGTGCCCGAGGGTATGACATGAGAACAGGTAGTCTGTGCCTGCTTGGCCCCTGCGCACGTCCCGGAAGGAGCCTCTGGGCCACAGCATCACGGAGTGGGGAAGAGGATGGCCGTTCAGCCGACTCCTCTGACTGGATGTATATTGCAGTTTCAAGCACAGTGTACAAGTTACCCGGAAGCAGTCACCAGCTGTTAACTGCTGTGACTACACACCGTGTTGGTGGGCACACTCAGCAGGGGAGGGGAGGGACTTTGTCCAGGACTCGGAGAGGTTTCCTCTGGAGAGAGTCAGGTTGTTCCCTCCTGCCCTCACTCCCGTCTCTCTGAACACAGCCCTGAGCCCCGAGGAGGCTGAGTCAGCCCTGGAAGCAGCCCATTATTTCACCGAGGACAGCTCCTCCGAAGGTGAGCACTCTACCACTGGCCTCGGGCCCTGTGCCAAGCAGAGTTGCTGAGGGCCGTGCGGGTGGCCTGCAGCCCTCCCCGGGCGTAGGGGGTGTGCTGCATGGGGAGCTGCAGAACAGGGGCCAGGGCCCCGGGAGCATTCTCACTCCTGTTTCTCTTGTCTCTGCCTCCCTGGACCCTGGCTCCTCCTTCCCTCTGCCTCTGCTCCTCCTCGCTGTCCCTTCCAGCGTCTCCTCTGGCCTCCGATCTGGATCTTTTCCTGCCCTGGAAGGTTCAAGGTCAGTGCCTGGGGGGCAAGGGTGCCCCCTTTGCACTTGGCTTCCCCAGGGCCTTGGGCTTCGTCTTCTGAACACTCCCCTGCATGGTCAAGAGGCCTGGAAGCTCTTGGTCCCCGAGATGCCTCCTGTGTGGCTAAGTTCTGGAATAGCCAGCTGCAGACCTGGGTGGAGAGCAGCAGCTGCCGTTCTTGTCGTAGGGGCAGAAAGTGGTGACACACGGCATCGTGGTGATGCACAGGCACCAGCGCATCACCTCCTGGCCACATGGAAAAACTATTCTGTCATCATGGTCATAGGAAAAACACAAAATACTGTTGTTGCGAAACTGTCGTTGTGATGACACAAGTGAGTGGAGGTAGAAGAGCGGTGGAGGCTTTCCTCGGAAACAGTTTTATGTTCCATACAGCCTTTTAGTTGAGGAAAGATGTGTATGTTGAGTGCCTGTTAGAAGTCAGCCCCGTGCTGCATTTAAAGCCCACAGGGAGCACTGAGCCCAGGGCGGTGGGGTATTCTGGACTGGGATTTGGCAGCAAGCTGGCAGTGTGTAATGCACCCAGAAAACCGACCAAAACACCACCCTATCATTGCTCACGGGGGATAGGTAATAACACATCAAGGATGATACACACTCAAAAGGGAAACTGAAAGATAGTATCAAGATACCCAAAGCAATCCTACGGGCAGTGTCAAAGGCTTACTTGACTGTGAAGCTTGGGGCCCTTGATTTCAATTATACAAACTAAAAAAACAGTGTCTGTGCCTGCTTGGCCCCTGCGCACGTCCCGGAAGGAGCCTCTGGGCCACAGCATCACGGAGTGGGGAAGAGGATGGCCGTTCAGCCGACTCCCCTGACTGGATGTGTATTGCAGTTTCAAGCACAGTGTACAAGTTACCCGGAAGCAGTCACCAGCTGTTAACTGCTGTGACTACACACCGTGTTGGTGGGCACACTCAGCAGGGGAGGGGAGGGACTTTGTCCAGGACTCGGAGAGGTTTCCTCTGGAGAGAGTCAGGTTGTTCCCTCCTGCCCTCACTCCCCTCTCTCTGAACACAGCCCTGAGCCCCGAGGAGGCTGAGTCAGCCCTGGAAGCAGCCCATTATTTCACCGAGGACAGCTCCTCCGAAGGTGAGCACTCTACCACTGGCCTCGGGCCCTGTGCCAAGCAGAGTTGCTGAGGGCCGTGCGGGTGGCCTGCAGCCCTCCCCGGGCGTAGGGGGTGTGCTGCATGGGGAGCTGCAGAACAGGGGCCAGGGCCCCGGGAGCATTCTCACTCCTGTTTCTCTTGTCTCTGCCTCCCTGGACCCTGGCTCCTCCTTCCCTCTGCCTCTGCTCCTCCTCGCTGTCCCTTCCAGCGTCTCCTCTGGCCTCCGATCTGGATCTTTTCCTGCCCTGGAAGGTTCAAGGTCAGTGCCTGGGGGGCAAGGGTGCCCCCTTTGCACTTGGCTTCCCCAGGGCCTTGGGCTTCGTCTTCTGAACACTCCCCTGCATGGTCAAGAGGCCTGGAAGCTCTTGGTCCCCGAGATGCCTCCTGTGTGGCTAAGTTCTGGAATAGCCAGCTGCAGACCTGGGTGGAGAGCAGCAGCTGCCGTTCTTGTCGTAGGGGCAGAAAGTGGTGACACACGGCATCGTGGTGATGCACAGGCACCAGCGCATCACCTCCTGGCCACATGGAAAAACTATTCTGTCATCATGGTCATAGGAAAAACACAAAATACTGTTGTTGCGAAACTGTCGTTGTGATGACACAAGTGAGTGGAGGTAGAAGAGCGGTGGAGGCTTTCCTCGGAAACAGTTTTATGTTCCATACAGCCTTTTAGTTGAGGAAAGATGTGTATGTTGAGTGCCTGTTAGAAGTCAGCCCCGTGCTGCATTTAAAGCCCACAGGGAGCACTGAGCCCAGGGCGGTGGGGTATTCTGGACTGGGATTTGGCAGCAAGCTGGCAGTGTGTAATGCACCCAGAAAACCGACCAAAACACCACCCTATCATTGCTCACGGGGGATAGGTAATAACACATCAAGGATGATACACACTCAAAAGGGAAACTGAAAGATAGTATCAAGATACCCAAAGCAATCCTACGGGCAGTGTCAAAGGCTTACTTGACTGTGAAGCTTGGGGCCCTTGATTTCAATTATACAAACTAAAAAAACAGATGTATCTTCTGGCATACTTGAAACCTAAGCAAATAGGCTTGTCCCAGGCACCTGAGGAGAGGCCACAGGCAGGGGGTACAGGGCCCTGTCCTCGGAGCTCACGTAACCTCCAGGCAGCGGTCCATTCCCTGATGTAAACCCTGAGCCCAGAGGGCTACACCCTTCCCTGCCACCGCAGAATTGCCGAGGGTCATTTGGAGTTGGCACCTGCCTCCCCATGTGACGTTCCCCCAGCCACACCCCTTCAGGAGGCAGGTCTGGGGGAGCTGGGCAGCCTGCTTTCCCAACCTGACCTTCCCCCAGCTGCACCCGCCTCAGGAGACAAGTCTGGGGGAGCTGGCACCTGCCTCCCCACCTGACGTTCCCCCAGCCACACTCCCTCAGAAGGCAGGTCAGGGGGGTGTGGGCGCTGGGCAGCCTGCTCTCCCCACCTGATGTTCCCCCAGCCACACCCCTTCAGGAGGCAGGTCTGGGGGGAGCTGGGCAGCCTGCTCTCCCCACTTGACATTCCCCAAGCCACACTCCCTCAGGGGCCAGGTCAGGGGGGTTTGGGCGCTGGGCAGCCTGCTCTCCCCACCTGATGTTCCCCCAGCCGCACCCCCTCAGGGGGCAGGTCTGGGGGAGCTGGGCAGGTCTGGGGGAAGCTCGCACCTGCCTCCCCACATGACGTTCCCCCAGCTGCACTCCCTCAGGGGGCAGGTCAGGGGGGCTGGGCAGCCTGCTCTCCCCAGGTCCACAATGCACACATATGTGTCACTTTAAGAGATGTAGTGCTGAGCACAGGATGCAGGGATGTAAAATTCTTCATCAGCTGGCATGGCATTTACAGGCTGAATTGGTAACAGAGACTCCCCTGAGTTTGAACTTTATTGGCAGAAAGTATAGAAAGTGTTGGTCTCAGAATTTTTGCCTGCAACGTGCATCATTGTTGAGTTAAGAACTGTGTGGTACGACTCGTATTCTTTGGAAAGAAGATGTTAGAGTTCAGTGGCTCTCTGGTTTAATGTAACCAGGCGGGGCAGAGAAGCAGCAGCCTGCAGGACCTGCTGGGCCAGGGCCCAGGACCAGGTCCACTTCCACAGGAAAGCACAGACTAGACCTTAGTGGTTTGGAGTCATAACAGAAGAATGTTCTTGTTCTTTTTGGTGTCCAGAAGTATTACAGCAGGAGGAGCGAGAGGAAGCTGGAAATGACATCCAAGATAAAAGAAGAGGTGTGTGTGTGTGTATCTGCTGATGCTGGTAGAGGTCCTAGGGTGGGTGAGGTCTGGTCGCCCTGTCACTGCAGAATAGCTCCCGTACTTTATGGCAGACACATGCCTGATAGCAGAGCTCTCGCTGAGGTAAAGGCCCAGCCCCTCAGCCACCCAGCTCTCACTCATCAGTCCCAGGCCTGGATTTCCTGTGGCCATGAGCACCCACAGCCATCACTGCCTCCCTCTGGGGGTGCCCTGGCTCTCCATGCCACCCTTTCTCCAGCCTCCGTGTGGTCCCATCACCATCTTGGGGAGGACATAATGGGGCCATCGTCATCAGCTTAGCTCAAACCTACTTCAGCATAGCTCAGGGGGGGACTCTTGAGTGGTCCTGCAGGGGTCCCCAGCCTCCAGGATCTAATACTTGATGATCTGAGCTGCAGCTGATGTAATAATAATAAAGTGCGCAGTGAATGTAATGCATTTGAATCATCCTGAAACCATCCCACTCCCACACCCCCAGTCTCTAGAAAACCTGTTTTCCATGAACCTGGGCCCTGGTGCCAAAAAGGTTGCAGGCTGCTGTGTGTTTTTCCCATCACTACCTCCCCAACACCAGGGTGCTTTGTAATAGGGCCCAGGTGACTTCATGCCAGATAATCCTTAAACCCCCGTATCCCCTGCTACCAGCCCCCAGCCCTCTTTCTCTCCTTTGACAGATGGAGATTAATCTTTTTCTTCCAACTCACAGAGGAGAAGGGAACTAGCCCTCCTGACTATCGGCACTACCTTCGAATGTGGGCCAAGGAGAAAGAGGTTCAAAAGGAGACGATTAAGGATCTTCCCAAGATGAACCAGGTAGGCCCAATCAGAACACCCAAGAGATGTTTCTGGAAAATTCCGACCAAGTCTGGGCCCTCCCACCCCTGTCTCTTATACACATCTAGATGTGTATAAGAGACAGGGGCTACACCCTTCCCTGCCACCGCAGAATTGCCGAGGGTCATTTGGAGTTGGCACCTGCCTCCCCATGTGACGTTCCCCCAGCCTCGCCACGACTTTAGAATATTTCCATCACCCCCAACAACTGTATCCCCCACTCCTCCTTAGCTCCAGGTTCCTGTCTCTTATACACATCTCCCACACCCCTGGAATGGAAGGATTCTCCTGCCTACCTTTAGACCCACCAGTCAGCGGCAGTCAGGGACCGCCTAGGAGGACAGGGGCTGGTTGTTCCAGGGCCTTGTCCAGAACACTACCTTGGTGCTGACTTGCTTTGATTGGCATCCATGAACCAGAGAAGCGCTGGGGAAGGTCAGTCTCAATAGGCAGAAACTCACACTGCCATTCATGAGCTGGCGTCACGGCACTTGTCCCTCCGGCCTTGCTCCCCGAGCTGCGCATACAGGCCCACTTTGCCCCTGTGCCCGATAGTTACATCCGGGTCTCCAGGTCAGGACTGCGGCCTCCAGGGTCTTAACAGCCAGGACCACAGACGTCTAACCAAAGGCCGCTGTTGAGCTGTAGCCTGATCACAGCCTGCTCTGCCCAGAGGGGCCCCTTGCCATCTGGGTGCTGTTTCACCCACAGGCCTGAAGAATGGGATGCCCTGTGGAGGGAGGTTTCATCTCATTCTCAGGCCAAGAGGCCTAAATGTGGTTTCAGGATCTCAACTTGACCTCTTCATCCCTCTCCACTAACCCAGGCTGCCTTACCTTGTCATCACTCTCTAAAGAGCTTTGTTAAGGAGAGTTGAAGTAGCTTCTAATTAAAAATCTAAAACGCTTAAACTGATTCTAAAACACAGTGAAGTCCTTGTAGTCACTGGGTTTGAAAAGTTATGATAGACATAGGTCTGTCTCTATCAAAACAGGCATAGACTCCAAATGTCTCTATATGTGCTGAGAAAGAAAGACAGCTGGGAAAGAAAGCCTTTCCCTCTGCACCTCAGTGTCCTAATCTGTGAAATGGATTATGTCAAAGCACAGGTATATGAAGATCACTCACAAGACAACACCCTCACACCAGTCAGAATGGCCAGCATTGTGAGTCTGACTGGTTGGAGGTAGTCTGACCCGCCTCTTTTTAATCTCCCTGTCCCTTTTCTGTGTTTCCCCTCGAAAGGAGCAATTCATTGAGCTGTGCAAGACACTTTACAACATGTTCAGTGAAGACCCCATGGAGCAGGACTTGTACCACGCCATCGCCACGGTGGCCAGCCTGCTACTCCGCATCGGGGAGGTGGGGAAGAGGTTTTCTGCGTGGCCAGGCAGGAAGTCCAGGGACGGTGCCCCCGATGAGGAGGAGCCACCAGCCCCAGACCCCCCTCAAGACCCCGCCTGGGAACTGCAGCCACCCGCTGCAGGGGACCCCCAAGCCAAAGCAGGTGGAGACACCCAGCTCGGGAAAACACCACAGGAGAGCCAGGCAGTGGGTGACGGGGGCGGCGGGGAGGGCCGGGGCTCTCCCTCCCAGCCTCTGTCCGATGACGAAACCAAAGACGACATGTCCATGTCCTCCTACTCCATGGTCAGCACTGGCTCCCTGCAGTGCGAAGACCTGGCTGACGACACAGTGCTGGTGGGCGAGGAGGCTCGCAGCCCTGCGGCCACCACGCACGGTGGGGGTACCGTTGACACAGACTGGTGCATCTCATTCGAGCAGATCCTGGCCTCCATCCTGACAGAGTCTGTGCTGGTGAACTTCTTTGAGAAGAGGGTAGACATTGGACTCAAGATCAAGGACCACAGGAAGGTAGAGAGACAGTTCAGCACCTCCAGTGACCACGAGCAGTCTGTGGTTTTGGGCTGAGGGCTCCGAGGCCTGCGGACTGGCCTCTCTTCCCTCCTTCCCTGTGTTTTCTCCTTAAGGACACATCCCTCCAGTTCTCCCCAGAATTGTGTTGTAAATGGGAAGAAGGCTGAGCAGTCACAGTTGGGGCCAAGGCAGGGGGTGCCCAGCCCCTCATTCTGCCTTGGGCCTCCTGGCCCCTGCAATGTCGGGGGCTCTGTGATCTGCCCTTGCTCGCCCAGGCCACACCCTGTCCTCCTCGTCCTCCCCTGCAGCTGTGTGCTCTGGGGGCTTTCCTGCCACTGAGCAGCAGGTAGGGAGGTGGTGTGCCTATTGGGCACCAGCGTGGTGAGAGCTTCGAGATGCCTTCGCGGAGCCCCGAGCCTGCTTCTGGTTGAGGACACACACAGAGGCAGAAAGCTTCTACTGCGTCAGGGTGGGTTACCTCCAGCACAGATGTTCCTCTCAATTCTCTTTCAGCTCGTCATCCTCACCATTAACCTTAAAAACATATCCCTCGGGTCCTGATATGTTTCCTTGTATTCATTTCAGTTGGCTAAAAAGAATCACACTATGCTCAATGCCTTAATAAATCCCTGAAAGAATGAAAAACCACACTGTGTATAGAGAATTAATGTGACCCTCATCCACTGCTTCAGCCTCCTGGCTCCTCCCCAGGCAGGTATGGGGCCGAGGCCGAACTCCAAAAGTTCCCAACACTTAAGTCTCTCACAGGAAGTGAGGTTTCAAGACCCCAGGCAGGAGGGGGACATGGAAGCTGCTGACGCAGACTGGGCAGGCTGTGTGCAGAGCCGCACCCACAGAGAAAACCTGCTCTGCGGGGGTCAACAGCCTGGGTCTAGGGCTAGGAGCTGTGTGCTCAGGCCTGGCTGCAGTCAGCCTTTGGGTTCAGGAAGCAGAGTGTAGGGACATGTGCAAGAGGCTAAGCCATAAAGACCCCCTAGCTTTGCAGCAAGAACTGATTATCATGTCCAGCATTTGCCCTCAACACAGTCACCCCTCATTTTTACTAAAAGATAACATCTCTGTGGCTCTTGTTTGGTTTTTTAATTGAATAGCCTTATTGAGGCAAAACTTACATACCATAAAATTCAGCTGTTTTAAGCTACAATTCAGTGATTGTTAGTAAACTGAGAGCTGTGCAGCCATCGCCACGACTTTAGAATATTTCCATCACCCCCAACAACTGTATCCCCCACTCCTCCGCAGCTCCAGGTTCTGATCTATTTTATAGCTCTTTAGATTTTATCGATGTTTTTTAAAATAAAAGCCTCCATGATTTTACCTTGTGCACAACTGTGGAGTCACTTTTCTATTGAAAACAACAAACAGCAAAACAACATCAAGGAAACGTAACAACCTTTCTTCAGTAATGTAATTTCTTTCTTCAGTCAGTAATGTAATTTCCTTTCTAGTATTTACACAAGCTGACTACATGCTTTGTCATAAATTAATTTCAAAGGATTTACTGCCAGAAAGACTGTAATGAAATTATAGTTCTTGGCCGTAATGAAACTAAGGATATACATAAGAATTTCATGAAATTGGCAGTTTAAAATCAAATTGATTATAATCAATTAGATTTAAATAATTTGGAATGTAAATAAATGTTTTATATACCAGGTAGAAGTATAAATCTAAGAGTATACCGAAGAAAGTAAACAATATAAAAGAGGACATTAGCCTTTTTATGTGATAAGTGTATAAAAATAAACAATATACTTTCATCTGTTAATCATTTAACCTGGCATGATAGTTAAAATGTTTAATAACAAGAACATTTCCTGCATTAATGGTGGGTTCTTTACCAACTGAGGTATTAGGGAGGCCCAATAACAATAACACTAAACAATATGTGGATAATAATAAAGTTTTAAATATATTTGGATTCTGTAAATAAACAGTGTACATTTTAAAACTCCTTACCAAGTGATCTGTTGTACCAAACTATTCGAGTCATTCTTATTTCCAAGAAAAAAATACGCATATGAATTTTAAAGGATTACATGTTTGTTGCAGAAAAAGGGAAAAATACAGAACAGTAGAAAAACAATTATTCCCAGTATTTAAGACTACTATTCATTATTTTGGTGTTTTTTCCCCCTGTAGTTATCTTTTTCAAAGTTGAACTCACATCATTTATGAAATTTTTATTCTGCCCTTTTCATTAACCACAAAACATTCTTCGTAGCTGCCAGAAACTCTCATCCACAATGATGAGACTTGGAGATAAACAAAACCCACCCAAATGAGAACAGGAACCATTTATCAAGAGCTTGCTATAGAAGAGGAGTCAGCCACCATTACCTGTGCTTGGCAGAGACTAAAAGGTAGTCAGGAGAGTGGGAAGGCCTTATGTGAAAGCAAGGGAGGGCTTCAGGTATGCTCTGATCAGAGGCAGCTGGTGGGGAAGCAGGATGCCTTATGTGTTTGGTTTGGGGAGCATAATTGGCTTCCTCTTGGTTGGTGGAGAAGTCTAAAACTGTGGGCAACTGGTAGTCACTGACCAAGTCCTGACTGCTGTAGACGTTGTGGTTTGGCTGGGGGTGGAAGGGGGTCTGGTTGACGCACAGGTGGTCATAGGTGGCTCTGGTCACTGTATAGTCAGTCTCAAACATAATTTTTTAAGTTAACTGGCTTTTTCTAATATACGCTATTGTATATTAAATTTGGAAACTATTAAAAATTTTAAACCACTTATAAAAAGTCATTTATAACCCTTGCCCATGCACATTATATGTAAACAAATAATGCTTGGTTTTACCTAACTGCTATTGTGTATACTTGGTAACTACCTTGCTTCCCAACAATACGCTCGCGTTTTCACTTCAAACTCTGTAATGGACCTGCATGATGGTCCATTCTTTAGAATACTTATTTCCACTTTTTTCCTGTTATACTTTGGTTAACATTCGTGCATAAATAATACACTTGGGTGATTCAGATTGTTTTTTGGATCGAGATAACGCCAGATTGTTTTCTCCTTTTACCAGCATCCAATAAGAAAGGTTCTCTCTAACCACAGCCTTGTCACGACTGGGCATTTTAAATTTTAACAAGATTTACATTGTCAGGCACGTGGGACTGTCTTGGCGGGATGGCGTTAGGGTCCCGGTGAGGTTGGGACATGAGAGATGCAATCTTTCCCCTCTGCTCTGAACGGGACTTGGTCTTCATCTTTCAGAGCAGAGCTTTCCTGGGACTGCAGGAAGGACTGATTTCGTTTTCAACCGGCGGGCGTTTCAGTTTCCCTCTCGGAGAAGCGTAGGGCTGGTGAACTGCCTGTTTCCGCAGGATTCTCGGTACTCCCGCTCAAACGTTAACTCACCACCTCTGATCAGAGGTCCTGCAAATTCCAACCGTGGGCCCAGGGAATCGGCCGGAGCAGGGAGGAGACCTCCGGCTCGCTCTTCCCCTACCTGAAGAAGCAGAAGAAATGGGACCAGGAAAGGGCAGACCCCAAGAGCCGGCTGGAGACCCCGCCCCACCAACTTGAACCTTCCCAGGGAGTCCAGGCTCAGACTGAGAACCAGTGACCTGACTGACGAAAACCCCAAACAGTGCCCAACTTGTAGCATAGATACCCGACTCCTGAGGGCGCCCAGGACCCCAGCTGACGGCTGACAAACGCGGGACATCCCACCTGCCCAGGTGCGCAGGCGAGCCGGAGCGCCAGCGGCCGCAGCCCACGGCGCACGCGCGTAGGGGGCGGGGCCGAGGCTGGAGCGCACGGAGCGCGCGAAGGGGCGGGGCCGCAGCGGACCCGGAAGCCGGCGAGAACGCGCGGGCGAGGGGGACGCGATGGCGTCTCCTCAGCAGGCGAGAGTCCTTCGATGCTGCTGTTGCAGCCTTTTCCAGGCTCACCAGGTGGGTCCTCCCCTCCCCCGAGCGCGGGGATGGCGGGCAGGACGAGGTGGAGCCTGGAGAGGCCAGAGCTCTTCCCCACGTCCTGCCCGCAGGCGTGGGCTCAGTCTCGTGGGGTTGCGAAGTGTGCTTGAGGCCCGGACGAGTGATGGTATCCCTTGTGAAAACTAGGTTTTATTGATGTCACTTCTCCACACCCGTTGTTGTGGCCTTTGGGGGGCATTTCGCTTTTTGGTTATAAGATTTGTAGAAACCAGGACTTCCCTGGTGGTACAGTGGGTCAGAATCTGCCTGCCAATGCAGGGGACATGGGTTTGACTCCTGGTTGGGGAAGATTCCACATGCCTCCAAGCACTTAAGCCCATGTGCCAAAACTTCTGGGCCCCATGAGCTACAGCTGTGAGTCAGGAGCCCTAGAGCTGATGCTCTGCAACAAGAGAAGCTACCGTAAAAAACCGTGGCACCACAACTAGAGAGTAGCTCCCGCTAACTGAAACCAGAAGACGACCCAGGACAGGCGTGCTCATTCGTTTGCGACTCTTTGCGACCCGAGGACTGTAGCCGGCCAAGCTCCTCCTCCTCTGCTGCTGCTGCTAAGTCGCTTCAGTCGTGTCCAACTCTGTGCGACCCCATAGACAGGAGCCCACCAGGCTCCGCTGTCCCTGGGATTCTCCGGGCAAGAACACTGGAGTGGGTTGCCATTTCCTTCTCCAATGCATGAAAGTGAAAAGTGAAAGTCAAGTCGCTCAGTCGTGTCCAACCCTCAGCGACCCCATGGACTGCAGCCTACCAGGCTCCTCCGTCCATGGGATTTTCTGGGCAAGAGTACTGGAATGGGGTGCCATTGCCTTCTCCAAAGCTCCTCTGCTAGGCCTGTCCAATTGTCAAGATCCTTTTATACCATATTCTCTTTCTCTCTCGCTCTTTCTAGCCCCTCAGAGCTAGTCAGTTAGTGCTTGTCCTTTCAGAACATTTATTATTTTTTATTGCATTTCTTACTTGCATATGTAGCTATAGAAAGTACACAGTATTTTTATGGTGTTTATGGGGTGCATTGCCTTCTCCAAAGCTCCTCTGCTAGGCCTGTCCAATTGTCAAGATCCTTTTATACCATATTCTCTTTCTCTCTCGCTCTTTCTAGCCCCTCAGAGCTAGTCAGTTAGTGCTTGTCCTTTCAGAACATTTATTATTTTTTATTGCATTTCTTACTTGCATATGTAGCTATAGAAAGTACACAGTATTTTTATGGTGTTTGAAAGTAGATGCTGAGAAGTAGAATCTTAGGATATACCCACTTAAATTTGTAATAGATGTTGTTTGTCCTCCCTAGAATCCTTTTTAGGGATTTCTCCAAAAGACCCGATGATTTTTGTTTCAGTTGTATTTATTTTTATGAATCAACTTAGACATCTTCATGATGTTAAGCATGCTCTCTCGTTCCATCTCTTTTCTAAAGAGTTTTTATTGTTAGTGTTAATTAATTTGGTTTTGGCTGCACTGGGTCTTCATTGGCTCGGCTTCTCTTGTTGCGGAGTGCGGGCTGTAGCGGGGCAGGCTTCAGGAGTTGCAGAGCACAGGTCTAGCTGTGTAGAGGCCTAGTTGCTCTGAGGCTTGTGGAGGCGTCCCAGACCAGGCGTCAGCCCGGTCTCCCCTGCATCGGCAGGCGGATTAACTGCTACACCACCAGGGAAGTCCTCATTCCACCTGTTGAAACAGCTTTGGTGCCTCTTGGTAGCATTTTCTTTGTTGCCATTATAAATGGACTTTTCTTTCATTATCTCTTCTAACTATATGTTTGCTTATAAACGATATTAATTTTTGAAGATACATTTATTTTCTACCTAGCGCCTATGTTAATATATTACTGGTTTTAGTAGTTTTTCATTTGATTATCTTGGGTTTTAAAGAAATAAATCATAATATTCATAAATAAGGTTAGTTTTTTCCCCTCCATTTTCATATCTCTTACTTTCTCTTTTCCAGTTCTATTGGCGAGCACATCCAAAAAGAGTAAATAATAGTGCAAATCTTTGTCTTGTTCTTGACTTTCATGGGAATGCTCATGATGATTCTGAGCTTTAGAGCTGGAAATAAGCCATTTTATTATGTGGAGACACCACATCTAATCAGATTTATCAAGACTTGAAATGTTATGGAATTTTTTGAGAATAGCAGATAGTAGAGATCTAATTTGATTTTACTTATTAATATATGGATACCCAGTTTCCCAGAACCACTTATTAAATAGGCCCCTCTTTCTTCACCTTTATAATATACTAAGTTTTCATACATGTGTTGATTTGTTTCTAGACTCTATTCTTTTCCACTGATCTCTTTAAATTACTATTTCTGATCTAGTCCAACTGTTTCAAATAATTATCGTAGCTAAATTTCTGAAATTTCATTGTAGGTGAAAAAGAGTCTCAAGTGGACATGCAAAGCTTGTGGAAAGAAGCAATCATTTTTGCAGGTGAGTCCCGAGAAGCAGGGTATCTAATACACGCACCAGAAAGCAGGTAGGACCCAGCCATGCAGAAGTGTGTTTCTTGTGGAACCCACAGTTGCATTATTGACTCAGGTTCATTACATACTGAGCTCCTGCTCCCTAAGATCATCTTCCTTCAGGAAGTGAAGTGGATGGAGCGGTGCCTGGAAAGTGGCCTTCCTTTGTTTATTCAGTCAGTCAGTATTTACTGAGTACCTTCTATGTGTAGGCATGGGAAACAGTGAAAAGTAAGAAGGTGTCCTTATTGCCTGTACAGATCTGCCCTTGTGAAAGGGGAAGAGAAACTAAAACCACACATGTAATTTAAAATTAAACTGGGCACAATGAGAGGAGAGTGCAGAGTCTGTAAGAGTAATCAGACCTAACTGGGGATGGACAGACAGCTGTTAGAGATCCAAGGGTATGGAAGGGGCGGGCAGGGTGTGAAGGTAGTCAGGAGGTGAAAGAGCGCATGGACTGAAGGGAGCAGGTTGTAAATGCTCTTATTAACCCAATTTTTCACCCAGATTACAGTGTTTTTCCAAGTCCGTACTTGCTGACCCACCCGCAAAGTCTCCTCACTGAGCCCTTTGTTCACCTGTTCCAACCCTGATTCTGCCTCTGCAGCCTCATCACATCATTCTTGTCCTTCAGCTGCAGGGGCTTTTCCTTCTGACCTTGAAACAATCCAGACCTGCTTCCCTCTGTGTGCTTGTTGCTGGGGCACCCCCTAATTAATCTCACTTCCCTGTCAGAAATATGTTCAGGTGTGTTTATGTGAGTATTGTCCATCTCAGACTGTAAGTCCTTGAGAGTAAATGTTTTGCCTCTTTTATTTACATGCACTTTTAAAAAAAATTGAGGTATAGTTGATTTGCAATATTATGTTAGTTTTAGGTATATAGCAAAGTGATTTAGTTATACATATTTTTTCCTGTTCTTTTCCATTACAAATTATTATAAGAAATTGAATATAGTTCCCTATGCTATATAATAAATCCTTGTTTATATGTAGGGGTGTATATCTGTTAATCCCATATTCTTAATTTATTCCTCTCTCCCTCTTTCCCTTTTGGTAATTATAAGTTTGTTTTCTATGTCTGTGAGTCTGTTTCTGTTTTGTAAATAAGTTCGTTTGTATTATTTTTAGATTCCACATATAAGTCATATCCTATAATGTTTGTCTTTGACTTGCTTCACTCGATACATTCTGGCTCTATCCATGTTGATGCAGATGGCAATATTTCATTCTTTTTTATGACTGAGTAGTATTCCATTAGATTTATATATACAGACATACACACACACACACTTCACATCTTCTGTACCCATTCATCTGTTGATGGACACACATAGACCCTTTTTTCTACATTTTACTGTATGCTTTTGGTGCCTAGCACAGTGCCTGTGAGATAGTGCTTGCTTGCGGACTGTGCCAAATGAATAAATGACCAGCCCCACACTGATGGGCACTTAGGTTAATTTTAATTTTCATTATTATGAACAACTCTGTAGTAAAAGGAAGAAAGAAAGTGTAGTCGTTCAGTCATGTCCGACTCTTTGTGACCCCATGAACTGTAGCCCACCACGCTCCTCTGTCCATGGAATTCTCCAGGCAAGAATACTGGAGTGGATTGCCATTCCCTTCTCCAGGGGAATCTTCCTGATCCAGGGATTGAACCCAGGTCTCCTGCATTGCAGGCAGACTTTTTACTAAGCTTCCAGCGAACTCTGTAGTAAAGCTTCTTACAAATACCTCTTTCTTTACTGGACCAATTATTGCCTTAGGACAAATTTACAAGTTAGAGGAATTCTTTCGACCAAGGTTCTCTCAGTTGCAGATTATAGGAAAAAAACACTTCAGCAAAATTTAAAATGCACTGGCAAGGTAATGGGCTATCTTGTGGGGATCCAGGGGAAGAACTGCCCTTGACCTTTGAAGAACCAACCCCAAGACCTGAAGAGCTGCCAGTCACACAAGCATCCTCCTTTCCCTCCCTCCGCCTCCCTTCACCGAGTTTCTCACTATACCTTCCTCCTCCTCTCCCTTTCCAGCTTTCCTTTCCTTTCTCTCTCTTTCCAGCTCACAGTAACTTACTCTTCTCACAGACCACAGAATCTCATTTCAAGCCAACTGAAAGAGCTGAGTCCCCGTTATAAACTCCTGGGAGAAATAATCTGATTGATGTGGTTGACTCAGATGTCCACCTCTGGTCCTGTCAGTTGGGATGGGTAGGACTGGGGACAGTTAGGTCATCTGTCGCTAAGTATGGCAGCTGAGGCCTACCAGATGGGCTCTCAGAAGTCCGGAGGCTGGCTGGTGACTGTGCATGTTTTAGATATCAGCCTGTATTTCTGAATTCTTGAGGAAGGTTTGCCTTCCTCTCAGCACCTCCCATGCTTATGCAGTGGTGTATGGCTTAGGACTGACTAGGCCACATTAACAGACACCACGATTGTGCCTAACACAATAGAAGTTGTTCCTCTTGCTATTTTGAACAGTCCTGGGAGAGTTTGAGATCCGCAGGGCGGCTGTACTTGGTGTGATCATTTGGGACCCTGGCACCTGTCATCTTGAGGTTCTGCTATTCCCTGAAGCTGGTCGCGTGATGTCACAAGCCCCTAAAGGTGCAAGATCAGGAAGACACTACCCAGGAAGAATCTGAAAGTGGTTGACATTCCAGCGGGAAGAACCCACACCTGACTGCCAGAAAGACTGGAAAGTGTAGTCTAGTCTGCTCTCAGATGAGGAGAGAATGCATTTGATTGTTCAGAGCAGTTTCTGCCATGCAAGAGAGCACGCACCCTCCCTGTTATGGCATACATGAGTTGTCAGTCTTTGGGGAATTTATTTAATGTTTCAATTTATTTTATTAAAGTATAGTTGAATTACAATATTGGGTTCATTTCTGCTGTACAGCCAAGTGATGCAGTTATTTGCAGAAATTGTATGTGTGTGCACACACACACACATCCTTTTTCATATTTTTCACTATGGTTTATCATAGGATATTGAATATAGTTCCCTGTGCTGTATAGTAGAGCACTATTGTTGATCCATTCTATATATAATAGTTTACACTCGCTAGCCCTAAATTCCCAGTCCATCCCTTCCCCACCCTACTCCCTCTTGGCAATCATAAGTCAGTTATCAATATTTTTAAGTTTTGCCTTTACTCTCTCCAGTTCATCTCCTCCCATTCTCCCATGAACTTGCCCAAAATGGGATTTCACTCCCCGCCAGTCTTCTAGAATTGCTCACGCCCAAGTCAGCAGTGGTCTCTGTGTTGCTGAAAATAATGGTGGGTTCTCGGTCCTCGGGTGGCATGGCTCACTGGTGGCACTTGTCAGCCGCTTCTTCCTCCTTGAAGTCTCTGCCGGGACTCCATCCACCCTGCTCCTGGCTTTCCTCCTATCTTCCTGGCTTGTGTTTCAATCTTCTTTGCTAGTTCTTCTCCTCATCGTCTAAACTCTGGAGTGCTCTGGGCTCAGTTTTTGTTTTGTTTCTCACCTCTTCTCCAGCCCCAGCCATTCCCTTAGTGGTCTGAGGTAAGCGTCTGTGTCAGAGCCGAGGCCTGCCAGTGAACTTGTCTATGCTCTGGCCACTGCCTCTCTGCTGGATATCTAACAAGCATCCCCAACCTAGACTCCAGATGGAAGCCCTCCCCCTCCTTTCACCTGCCTACTTTCCCACATTCATCCCCGTCGCAACTGCCCAGTCTCTTTCTAGTTGTTTGGGCTACAAACCTTGAAGTCATCCCTGACTCTTCTTTTTCTTTTATACTCTCCATGTGACCCATCAGCAAATTTAGTCACAACGTACCCACATGGTGCCCACTTGTTATCACAGTGGACTGAATTGGCACAGAATGTGCAGCCCCCTCCTGACTGGTCACCTGTTTGAGCCATACAGTCTCAGCATCACAGCCACAGGGTCCTGCATGCGCAGGGCTATGTCAGACCTTCCAAGCTGGAGTAATATATATGTGCCTTCAGGCAGGGCTTGGATGGGGCAGGAGACAATGTAAAATGGAAATGTGGGGTCCCTTTGCAAAAGCAGAAAAAAACTGCTATTAAGGGTTCTAAATATTAAGCTCTTCTTTCATGATCTCCTGACTTTTCCTAAAGTTTTTTATTTACTAATGGTTTAAATATTTCTATTTACTAACTTATTTGACTGCTGCAGGCCTTAGTTGCAACGTGAAGGGTCTTTCAGTTGAAGCGTGTGGGATCCAGTTCCCCCAACAGCGATAGAACTCAGGCCTTAGCCACTGGACCACTAGGAAAGTCCCTATTTACTATTTTTTTAATTTACTATATAATTTATTCCTGTGTTAAGAAAAACTAACTAAATGTTTGTTTTAACCAACATTTTAACATGTTAAAAGCTAACATTTAAATACTGCAGTACCGTTTAGACTGTGCAACGCTGGTTTTAAATGCTAAGAACATTAGTACGTATGTGGAATATATACAGAATAATATAAGAGCATTTAGTACACATGTAGATTATCAAAATTGCACAGTTTTTCTTTTATAGCTCATATATGCCTGCATACTTTATTCTTAAGAGTGGAGATGTTGCACAGAATTAACTCAACTATTTTTACCTCACTGCTTGACACACACACGTTCTACCTACACTTCCAACCTTCCACTCACTGATTAGTAAGGAAATACCAAGAAGAAGAGGAACTGTGGATTGTGCTTCTCTCCCTTTTTCTGTGGCATTTTTAGCACAGGCTCTTCCAGGGAGGTAACAGGAATAAGAAGAGGTGTGATGGGTTTATTGGTCGTTGATGCTTTTGGTGAAATACCCTTGCCTTCTTTCTGCAGCTGAAGCAGGCTCTGGTCCCCCTGGGAGCCCTGGCCCCTCAGGCACGGGCGCACCTCCTGAACTCAGGCACAGGCAGCGCACGCCGCCTACGCCTGGAGCCTCACTGCTCTCACACCCTGTGAGCTCGCCGGGGCTCTGCCACCTGGGCTCTGCCGCCAGGGCGTCAGGCATGCTCTGTGCAAACAGAGTGCCAAGGAATGGTGGGCACATTTGCTGTCCACAACCTAGAACATGTTTCATCACCTCATCAGACTTCAGTTACACAACACAGGTTCAAAGATGAGATGATTAAGAATTTCAAGAAAGAGAGCAGAGCAGATCTCATGCCCATAAGGCTGACTTTTCCTATAACAGGCCTGCACTCTCAAACCTCATCTCCTACCCTCTTTGCCCTAGACCATTCAACTCCAACCACGTGGCCTCTTCACTCTTTCTCCAAAATGCCAGGTTCAGGGTGTGAGCACGCCTTTCCGTTCCATTTGTTTTTGCTACCTACACGATTCGTTCCCGCTTATCTCCCCGCTTTGTGCTCAGATGTTACCTTCTCAGTGATCCACTCGTGGACCTCTTGAACACCTCATGTAAAATTACCTGCTGTGTCTGCGCTCTGCCCACCCCCACCGCATTGCCTTGCTTTCTTGTGTCGCATTTTTCACCGTCTGATGGCCGTATAGGTGTCTTATTATCTGTCTCTACACTACAGAGCTCTGTGATGACAGTGATGTTTATACGCTCTTGTATTGTCCTTACCTAGTTCAGGTCCTGGCACAGAATAGGTACTTCATAAATATATATTGAACAAATGAGTGACTACTAAGTGAAAAATAAGTATCTCGTCTGTTTTATATTGTTTTGATCGTGAGTGAGGGTTAAGGAGCATATCATGTCTTTGGCAATTTGCGTTACTTCTCTTCTGCATTCCTTATGTTTATTAACCAGCTTATGTGGGGTTTGGTTTTGATATGTAAAATTCAGGGTGATGGTGGGCAGCCAGATTGACTGAAATTAGTCCCTGGGACTGTTAGTTTGTAAATCACTGCAGGAATGGCCATCACTGTTTGAGTTCCTGCATGATGCTTCAGGCCTTGCATAGTACATTTTTACCCTCCCTGAGTTGTGTCTTGAATGGATCTATTTCTCAACATTCTGTCAGTACTTTTTAAACTCATTCTGTGTTTGTTTCTCAGGCTTATGGTGAGGGCTCTGGTGCTGACTGTAGACGCCATGTCCAAAAATTAAACCTGCTGCAGGGACAGATTTCAGAGATGTCACTCAGGTATGAGAGTTTGAGGGAGGCCTGGTTATCTTGCCCTGTTTTCATCTTGAGTGGATGGCAGGAGTATATGATGGAGAAATCCCTTAGATTCCCATGTCCAACAACATGGCAATTAGATATCGAACAATCTTCCCACTGAAGTTAATTTTAAAATGCCAGCCACAATATTTTAAAGGCACTGATGAGACGACAAGAAGGTAAGTAGCCATCAGAGATCAAAAAGAAGCAAAAGCCCAAATCCAGAGAATAAGCTGGGCTGCTGGGGCATTTGAAACCTGTTGCCCTGCAGCTTCCAAGTAGCTGGGAGGGAGGCAGGAGACGAAGACAAAGTCTGTTCGGTGTGGGAAGGTCAGTCGGAGACCACCACATAGAGTGAGTCCCCAAAGGACTACCCCCTTCGTGTACAAATGACCTAGAAAGGCACCTCTCTGAGGCAGGTGACCCAGCCTGTCTTGCCCTTGGCCCTGGCTACAGAGGAGAAACGCCGCTCCAGGATTCTGTAAGCACAAGGACGCTGTCACGTGCCCCTCACGCACGCTGTGTGAGAAGTCTCAAGCTGAGGACTTAGTTTTCTTTCTCGCTTCTGCTGCTGCTTGTTGCCGCACAGGCTCTTCTCTCGCTGCAGCGAGCCAGGGGCTGCGCTCTGGAGTGGTAGCATATGGGCTGCTTGTTGCGGCTGAGTCTCCTGTTGGAGAGCATGGAATCTAGGGTGCGTGGGCTTCAGTAGTTCCCAAGCTCCAGTGGTTAAGACTTCGCCTTGCAGTGCAAGGGACCCTAGTTCAGTCCCTGGCACCGAGAGATCCCACGTGTCAGGGAGCAGTCAGGCCCTGCACCGCAACTCCTGAGCCTGTGCTCTGGAGCCAACCGGTGGCCCCCACACGTCTACAGCCTGTGCTCTGCAACAGGAGGAGTCGCCGCAGCGAAAAAGCCCACGCGCAGCCACAGAGGCCCAGCACAGCTGAATATGAGCAAAGAAGCAAATCTTTTTAAAACAGTTCAGCGGACTGGTAAGCAGATTAAGTGCAACGAAAGAGAGAATTGGTGAAATGGAAGATAAATCTGAAGAAATTATGCACATTGTCAATATGAGTAAGACAGAAAGGTGAAAAATACAAAAGTTCAGAGACATGAAATATACAGAGATGAGTTCCAGCAAAAGATAATAAAAAGAATGGGAAAAGGCAATATTTGCAGAAATGAACATAACCTTTTCCAGAATCAAAGGGCTTACATTCTTAGATTCAGGAAATGAATCTGATCCCATACTGGATAAAAACATTGTGTCTGTAGCAGATCCTAATGAACCTATCCAAAAGCTGCTGCTGGTGCTAAGTCACTTCAGTCGTGTCTGACTCCGTGCGACCCCATAGATGGCAGCCCACTAGGCTCCGCCATCCCTAGAATTCTCCAGGCAAGAACACTGGAGTGAGTTGCCATTTCCTTCTCCAACGCATGAAAGTGAAAAGTGAAAGCTACTAGAACTAATAATTTAGCAAAATCACAAGGAGACATGGTCAACATACAAAACTAAGTTTTATTTTTATATAACTGCAGTGAATAGTAGGAAAACGATTTTTAAAATCACATACTATTTATGGTACCATCCAAAAATAGGATACTTAGGGATAAATATAACCCACAATGTGCAAGATATTTTCAGTAAAAATTATATAACCTTGCTGAGAGAAATTTTTAAAAGATCTAAATGATGAAATATGTTCATGGATTAGAATATTCAGTATTGTCATGATGTCAGTTCATCCTAAATTGATCTATAGAGTCATCTTAATCCCAGTCAAAATTCCAGCAGTTGTTGTTGTTTTTTTTATGAAATTGACAAACTGATCCTAAAATTTATATGGAAATGCAGTTGCCAAATTGATTTTGATAACAAAACTGGAGGACCTATACAGCCTGATTTCAAGATTTCGTGTACACTACAGCAATCAAGGCAGTGTGATTTTGAATATACATTCTGTGGTATTTTCATACATTAGACTACTCAGCAACAAAAATGGCATGGGCAAGCCTCAAAAACATTGCTAAGTGAAAGATGTCAGACACAAAAGACCAGATACTTGTAAGGATGAGTGGTTTTCACCTACATGAGCAGATAAGGGAATTTTAGGGTGATTGCAGCGAAAAAGCCCACGCGCAGCCACAGAGGCCCAGCACAGCTGAATATGAGCAAAGAAGCAAATCTTTTTAAAACAGTTCAGCGGACTGGTAAGCAGATTAAGTGCAACGAAAGAGAGAATTGGTGAAATGGAAGATAAATCTGAAGAAATTATGCACATTGTCAATATGAGTAAGACAGAAAGGTGAAAAATACAAAAGTTCAGAGACATGAAATATACAGAGATGAGTTCCAGCAAAAGATAATAAAAAGAATGGGAAAAGGCAATATTTGCAGAAATGAACATAACCTTTTCCAGAATCAAAGGGCTTACATTCTTAGATTCAGGAAATGAATCTGATCCCATACTGGATAAAAACATTGTGTCTGTAGCAGATCCTAATGAACCTATCCAAAAGCTGCTGCTGGTGCTAAGTCACTTCAGTCGTGTCTGACTCCGTGCGACCCCATAGATGGCAGCCCACTAGGCTCCGCCATCCCTAGAATTCTCCAGGCAAGAACACTGGAGTGAGTTGCCATTTCCTTCTCCAACGCATGAAAGTGAAAAGTGAAAGCTACTAGAACTAATAATTTAGCAAAATCACAAGGAGACATGGTCAACATACAAAACTAAGTTTTATTTTTATATAACTGCAGTGAATAGTAGGAAAACGATTTTTAAAATCACATACTATTTATGGTACCATCCAAAAATAGGATACTTAGGGATAAATATAACCCACAATGTGCAAGATATTTCAGTAAAAATTATATAACCTTGCTGAGAGAAATTTTTAAAAGATCTAAATGATGAAATATGTTCATGGATTAGAATATTCAGTATTGTCATGATGTCAGTTCATCCTAAATTGATCTATAGAGTCATCTTAATCCCAGTCAAAATTCCAGCAGTTGTTGTTGTTTTTTTTATGAAATTGACAAACTGATCCTAAAATTTATATGGAAATGCAGTTGCCAAATTGATTTTGATAACAAAACTGGAGGACCTATACAGCCTGATTTCAAGATTTCGTGTACACTACAGCAATCAAGGCAGTGTGATTTTGAATATACATTCTGTGGTATTTTCATACATTAGACTACTCAGCAACAAAAATGGCATGGGCAAGCCTCAAAAACATTGCTAAGTGAAAGATGTCAGACACAAAAGACCAGATACTTGTAAGGATGAGTGGTTTTCACCTACATGAGCAGATAAGGGAATTTTAGGGTGATGAAAATTTTCTAAATCTTGCTAATTATATCTCAATAAATTTTCTGTATCTTGATTGGAGTAATAGTTTCAAAAATATAATTTACCGAACTCATCTGATGTACCAACACTTAACTTGGTACATTTTAGGGTAGGTTAATTATAACTTATACCTCAATAAGTTAATTTTAAAAGATAAAGTCCACCCTTTGACACAACAATGTAATGAAATTACAGAACATGGAAAACAAAGGGAAGAACTAAAATGTAGCTGGAGAAAAGAGAAATCACCTACTGAGAAATAAGACGCCCAGTTCTCAGGGTAACATCAGAAGTGAGAAGACAGACCATACCTTCATGTTGCAGAGAGAGGTTCTGTAGTTGATGGAGCTGAGTTCCCAGATCATAGTATGATGAGCAGAGTTCTGGTCAGTGGCAGGCAGGACACTGCTCAGCTAGACACTGGGGTATCGACCGTGTGGCAGAGTGGGCATTTCACATGCATGATCCCATTTCATCTTCCTCGTCACCCCAGGAGGATCATTCACTTTGGTTTACAAATGAAAAACTGACGTAGAGGTGCCCACATTTGGTGGACTTGGGTTTCCACTGTAGGTCAGTAGAGAGAGTTCCTCGTGTGAGGCAGCAGCCCTGTTGGACGTGGGTGGTTGCGGCTTTGGTGCTAGCCTTCAGCCCTTTAACAGTGCATGTTTTAATTGGCCATCTGGCTCCACTCGAGGCTGCAGAGGCTCCGGCTTCTCACTGTGCTCTCTGTGATGAAAGACCCCTGCTATCCCTGGGAGGCTGGGTGAAGACACATCTGACTGAGGAAAAGGCCTTATCTCGTAGCGGTTGAGATATCACACAACTGTAAAGACACTCCTGTCACCCTCTGCAGTGGGGGCCTCGCCGCTGCTGATGGGAGGGACTGTCAGAGTTCAGCCGAATTAGTCTCGATTCAGGCCCTGAGCAGGGCAGGTCCACGTGTGTTGTCTCATTTATCTTCACAGTCCCCTTGCACTATTATCCCCATTTGTAAATAAGGAAACTGGGATACAGTGATGTACCCAGCGTCACACAGCCTATGACAGCCAGTCTTTGGCAAAGCCACGAAGAGCGCTGCTTCTGCCCGATGTTACTTTTCCTGTTGCTCCAAGGAACAGGTGGTCCCTCTGCCTTCTGAACTGCTGGAAGATGTCCAAGTCACATCGAAACAACAGAGATCAGTTCAATCAATAAGCTCCCCTGAGCAGGCTTTGATCGCCATTGTTAAGTCTACGCATCATATTGTTCCTGCCTTAACTGCCCTTCATCTTCCTGGTCATTTTACAAAGAACAATTGTACAATCTTTCCCTAAGGTCTCTGGGAGAATCCATAAGTGCCAATGAGGAAGAAAACGTGGGTCCTTGGCAGGCTGCCCGTGCAGGTCCCCAGGTAAGCCAGCAGCCCAGCTACCTGAGCCAGCTCTACCACGAAGAGGTTCCATTCATTCATTCATTCATTCATTCATCTGTTCTGTAAACAAATGTTGATGTCACTGACTGATGAAAACTTGGCTTAGAGCTGCAGAGAATACAAAAATGAATAACCTTTCCCTTTTATAAGTGTAGACAGCCATGTAAACAAATACTTGCAATACTATGAAAAGGGCTTTTTCTTCTGACTGCTTGGCAAATGCTTCTGAACTTAACTTGAATTTCACCTCCTTGTCCTCTTCCTCTTGTTCCGAAGCACCCTGGGCGGGGAAAGGATGCTGCTGTAGAGTGCCTGGTTGGTATGCCCCTTTCTCTAGATGGAGCCACACAACAGACTCACGTTCTGTTGTTCTGTCCTGAGGCCTCAAAGTAGGTGCTCAGTGTTGGGTGGGCAGTGTGTCAGAGCTCCAGTGACTGAGCAGTGGCACCATTGGTACATCCAAGATGCCATAGGTACGAGATCACTGTCCTGCCAGGGACAGGGGACACAACTGTCTGACAGGCTCCCTGGAAGAGCTCCACCTTTGCTCACAGAATTATGCTGGCAGCATCTACACTCCAGGTTCTCTTCGTATTTTTATTATAAATAAGGGAGATATACTCTTCAGCACACCACTTTAACACATCAGCTCTTGCGTGCTTGAGTCTGTCCTTTCAGTTTCTTTACTTACAGACTTAATCTTTCATCATCGCTTCTGTAAGAAATACTTGTTTGCATCATCCTGGAATTTTCACTTGTATCTTCTGTGTTGCTATATAGCTTTCGACTATTTTCGTTCTATTAAAGTATCTGCAGAATATAGTGGATTTGCCAATATTTATTCCCTTCTTGTGGAGAAGGAAATGGCAACCCACTCTAGTACTATTGCCTGGAAAGTCCCATGGGCAGAGGAGCTTGATAGGCTACAGTCCACGGGGTCGCAAAGAGTCAGACACGACTGAGCGACTTCACTTTTATTCCTTTCTTATTGGGCGTTTACCAAACTTCTGCTGTCATAAATATTTGCTATTATTGGTAACACGTTAATGAGCATCTTCATGCCTTCATCTTCATTTGAAACTACTGGGCCAGGGAGTGTGGACATTCGCAAAGGTCTTGGTAAGTTGTGCCTTGAAGCTTTTCCCCAGGTGTGGCCAGTGTGCTCTGTTCAAGACATCTCTCTCTCATCACCTGTCGGTCAAATTCCTTTCCTGGTAGTGGTGTAGGCATGCGTCCTGAGGCCCTTGGGCCTCAGAGTTGCACTGAGGATTCTCAGTAAAGGTGCCTACTTTTGAGAGTAAATTTATTTCCCAATTCTGTAGGAAAAACCCCAGCCCTCAAAGAACCGCTGGCTGAAGTATCTGGAAAGGGACTCCGAAGAACTGGGGCTGAAAGAAGGATTGTGTTTCAACAGACAGCCTTCATCCAAGAGAGAAAAGCCAGACCCTCCGTTCAGCACAGGCCTGCCTAGGAAAAGGTGCCAAGCCCGTCACCAGTCTAGCCTCACCCACCCCCACCTAACTGCCCCGTGGTTTGGGGACGGACAGGCAGCTTCCATGGTTGGCAGGGAGCCTGAGGGTTGTGAGCCAGGAGGCGCCGTCAGCACAGGGCTGAACAAGATGCCAGTGGAGGCGCCTCTGAGGAGTCTCAATTCAGAACATCTAGACTGCTGACCTCAGGGAGGAACTCAGGAGCAAGGTTGACAAAGTGTAGCCAGAGAAGCTAATGGGGCTGGGAGATTTTAGCTGAGAGCAGGAAAGACCTGATTGTCACAAGTCTCCTCTCTCAGCTTAACCTGCATTTCAGTGAGTTTTCTGAGAGACCACCTCATGTAGGTTTAGGGTGGGCCTTCCAGGACAGCTGCTCTGGGGAGGTAGATTCCAGTTCAAAATAAGAACTTTTAGCAACCGCAAGCTATAGAGCAGAGAAATGGACTGCCTTGGATGTCATTGGGCAACCTGTTGTTGGCAATAGGGCAGAAGCTGAGCAGCCATCTGGGAAGCTATAAGGGATGGCAAGGTGCTAGGTGTCAGAGCAGGTGACCACCAAGTCAGGATCAGACCACTGCTCAACGGTAGGACTCGGTTGTATGAAGTATAGATGATTTACAATGTTGCATTAGTTTCAGGTTTACAAAGTGATTTGGTTATATATATATATATATATATATATATATAGTAGTAATAATACATATGTGTGTACATATATTCTTTTTGAATTTCTTTTCCATTATAGATTATTACAAGGAGGACTGGATCTTTTTTTTTACAGTTTTTTTTTTTAATGGATGATTTTAAAAATCTTTGTTGAATTTGTTACAGTATTGCTTCTGTTTTATGTTTTGGTTTTTTGGCCAGGAGGCATGTGTGATCTCCTTGACCAGGGATTGAACCCCACACCCCTTGCATTGGAATGCAAAATCTTTCCCACTGGACCAAGGTAGTCCCAGGACTAGATTCTTGACAGCATTTTCTCTGCCAGGAAATGGAACCAGAGCACAGTCCAGCCTCTATGCATCCCTCATGTCCAGGACTCCAGAAACTGTGAGGTCACCTCGAAGTCCTTGAAGGTCAGTGTCCCAGTGGCCATTGAACACATGCTAGATTTTTTTAATTGTTTTTTTTTTTGGACTGTTAAAAGACACATACCCTCCCCCTCCGTCCCCGAAGTCCAACTTCGTATGTGTCTTGTTATGTCTTAAGCCAACTCCTTTCCCTGGCCTGCACTGTTTCCCTGCTGTTACTGATGTTAACTGGGTCAAAAGGGCAACCTGATGCCTTGGAGACAAGCAAGGTTGACCAGTAGCACTTTTCTGCATCAGGACCGTTCTCTTCATTCTACATGGAGCACCAGGTCTTCACCAGACTGTTCAACTTGGGACCTGCCCTGGATTTCTGAGGAACTGTCACCTTCATTTACCCAGGTGGGTTCTTGTGAAATTGGGGCACTCTCTTCACTTGGGACCTGCTCTTGTTATTGATGCTCCAAACCTAGCAGACCCCACCATACCGTCCAGGCCACAGAATGAGGGTTTTGCTTTATGCTGTCGTGGGAGCCACAGGCGTCCAGACAGAGGAACTCTGCCAGGCATATGTCACTGCTGCACCAACACAGGCCAGGGTTGACCTGACCAGCTTCAGACAGTTGTGGAGGGCACCCATTCAAAGCCAAGAGGCAGAGATGAAACTCGGTGCTGCTAACTAGCTATGTGACCCCCAGGTAAGGATATAGCACTGAATCTCCAAATTACAGACTGATGAGTGTGATAGTTATGGATGTACCAGTCCCTGGACTAAACATTTTAACTGCATTGTCTAATGCTCACCACAAGCCTGTTTTGTTTTGAAGGTGAGGAATCAAGGCTGGCACAGGTCCAAAGAGGTCACAGCAACTCAGCCCCAGAGCTGGCAGTCTCTGATCACTAACAGCCACCCAGAGCCTCTCCGTGCTGCCTGGGGCTGGTGCTGCAGGTCCCTCCTGTCATTGCTTTCACATCCCTTTGTAGGCAGTGATGCGCATTTTTCAGTGAACCCTTGTTTCCTGAGAGGGAGAAGCCAAGCCCCAGTGGCACCATCACATTCCGTACCTGCAGCTTTAAAACCCTCGACACGGCTATAGAGACCTTTCCCCCTGCCGGCGATGAGCACATGGTATCTCCAGACAGTTTTACGGTCCTTCCTGCTCACACCTCTGGCACTCCCTCATCTGATTCTAAGGTCCCATGAGATAGATCCACTGATCACCTGGGAACATCTTGCTCTTCTGGAACGCCTGGTCATGGAATTTGGAGTGAGAGAAAGGGCATTTATTTGCTGTGCTTTGCTTAATCTCAAAGTCAGGGCATATCCCTAGCCTGCCAGCCTACAGGATAGTAGACAGCACGGAGCAGAAATGTCAGTGCCCAGAGGTACCGTCCAAGAGTAGCGCATGCCCAGGACCCGCTCCTCCCTGTCCCTCGAGTCTGCTAGACACTTGTTCCTTGAAGGGAGAACGTGCCATCGCCTCGTGTCTCCACTGCAGGACCATGCTTGCCTGGCAGGGAAGGGCAAAGAGAGCCGTCCTGAGGACCGGGACACCATGGAGCTTGTTCCCTGGGGGGAACCACCGTGTCCTGCCCAGCAGGTCAGGACCACGTCTAAGTGGGAACAATGTCTTGGAAACAGCTCACATTTGGACACAGAGCCCCTCATCCCTCTGCAGAGAGGCCTCAGGCCAATTCAGGCAGCACAGGCTGAGCAAGGGCCCCCCAGGGCCCAGACTCCAAGGGAAGGCGGCCTCTGCAGGCTCCCTGGTGCACACCTGTCTCCTCAGACCACACACACTCCCATGCCTGCGCCCAAGCGGCTCTGCGGGAGGATGCCCGAGCAGTCACAGAGGACAGGCCCTCGGGCAGAGGGTGCGCCCTTGGTCAAAGGGGTGCAGGCACACTCTTCACTCATGCGTCTATGTGACCTTTTTAAAACTGGAGAGGACTTTGATGATGATCTGTGAGTTGAAACTAGTGTGTTATTCACGTAGACATACTTGTTACAAGAACCCTTCAATTCAGTGACCTCTGTGCCACTGAAAACTGTTCTCCAAGTTGCTTTCAAATAGTAGGACTAAGGATATGGGAACTACAAGAACCGGCGATAAATATGACCAGATACCTCTTGTACCATATTTGATTAAAGTGTTTATACCTTTAATTAAAATTGTTTACAAATAGAATGGCTACAAAGCGATTTTCTTAACTTTAAAAGCAGCTGACACGTTTGGAAATGGTAACTACAGTGGTTATGAAATAGGCAGTACTCTTAACATCAGTTCCTCTGTCAGCCCTTCTTTATTCTCAGATGTTAGCTACAGTCCTGAGCTGTAATCGCTACAGGACAGCCTCTTCCACCCCGGCTGAATGCTGGTGATCCTTTAGCTAAATTCAGAGGATATCAAACTTCTAGCAGAAAATCAATTACATATCAGTGTAGTCATTAGAAAAAGCAGGAAGCCATTTGGCAAGATCTACTCTGGACTGCTGGTATAATCCTGCAGGGGGAGTGCGGACAGGATGCAGTCTGAGACTCGCTCTGCCCCTGGGGGGCTCCCCTGGCCGGAAGGAGCCAGACACCCATGGGAAACTGACCAGTGTTTCTCAGAAGCAGCACTCACACACCTGGAACTCCCCCCGTGCCACGTGTTCTACTGCCCTAAATGGCTTTGTGCATCCCCACCCCCAGATTCTGAAAGAAGAATGACGAGAAATTGGCACTTAGAGGCACTGGGGTTCTACACTAACTCAACACAACTATGAGACAAGAAAGGGGACAGAATGCGTGAGCAAACATCGTCACAAAGGTGGTGGGTGTTTTGAATACTGGATGGTGTCCAGGGCAGCCCCGATGTCGTAATTCTTGGTCTGCAGAAGCCTGGTGAGCCAGCCGCCTTCATCAGAGAACCCCATGGATAGCATCTGGGAGAGGGACTCAATCAGCCGAGGATCAGCTTCTGCCAGAGAGAGTAACGACAGCTATGAGGAAGAGGCACTGTGCCCCAAATGTGACCTGTACGTGGCCCTTTTACAAGGTCTTAATCCTCACAGGGACCCTCCAAGGCAGGGACTGTCAAGCTTTTTCTGTAAAAAATCAAGAGTAAATATTTTAAGCTGCTTTGCAGGCTATTTGGTCTCTGTACAAATATTCAACTCGGCTGTTGAAGTATAAAAGCAGCCACACAATATGTAAAAAATTAGCATGGCTATATTCCAGTGAAACGTCCATTCATGACTACAGATTTGAATTTCATCTCATTTTCCCATCTTGACTTTCTTCCAACCATCATAAAAATGATAGTCATTATTGGCCCATAGGGCATAGTTTGCCACTCCCTGCTTCAAGGCAGAGAAGATAAATACTGGCAGCCCAAGGGCTGAATTTGGCGCATAGATGGGTTTCTGCCTGAATAATGGTTTAAATGTCTCTGCCATGTGACAGTGATGAACCAGAGCAGGGTGTGGGTGGCCTCATTTATTCAGTGTGTGTTCCCCAGGCTGCCACACTCTCCACCCGGCCCTACTGCCTTCCACACCACCCACTCTACATGGTGGCTCCCCGCCTGGCTGCTACTGGAAGCGTGACTGTGGCCCCTGCCTAAGAGCAGCACTTCCCACGAGCAGACAGTGGAGATGGGCTCTGAGTCCACTGGCAGCAGTGCACGGCAGTGCCCGAGCCAGTGCTGCCGCCACGCCACACCTGCCTTCCTAATTCCAGGTCTGGGTCACGTTTTAGAAATTTATTAAAACTAGCTGAGCTTACTGAGGCTTATACAGACGCAGAGGACAAAACCAACTTTAGATTTCTCTTGTATCAATAGAGAAGCCCTGCAGTAGAGAATGTAATGCCTGTGTGCGTTGCTAGAAGCAAGTGATAGGATGCTCAGAGTGGAAAGGGGAGTATTACAACACTATCTGAAATCCCTTGCCTGGTGGCAGATGTGGGTACACTGCAGCCTCCTTCAGTCCTGTGGGCCCTTCCTGGGAAGGATCCAGAGAGCTTGGCCCTTCAGACTCAGGCATCTGTAGAGACTGGAGTTCACCTGTAGATGGGTCCACCTCTTTTGAAGACAGATGAGTCCAGTCATCATCTCCTCCTGAACAGTTATCAGACTCCATCTGTTCCTGAAACAGACCCTCAGTGAGCACAAGAATGAGAACAGCCACCTGACCACAGCCTCATCTCTGCGAGACAGGGCACGCAGGACTAGCCAGAGTCCTTTTGCTTTACAGAATTCTAGTGGAGGGTTCACAGGACAACTTAAATGCCACCAACTGCTCTGCAACGGAAATGGGTTCTGCTGGCTGTGTGAGTGCCAGGGAGGGGCTGTGACTCAGGTGCTGGGAGAAGCTCTGGATGTGTTAGGGGGACACTTGCCTCAGGCTGACCCCCTGACTCCAGGGCGATCTTATTCATTTGCTCCGTCAGAGACTGTGCTGTGCCCTCCATGTCCCTGTCTGGCTTGCTGGGGTCAGAGCAGCAGCTGCTTGGCTGAGAGCTGCACTTCTCCTCTGTGCTGGAGCTGCCTGCAGAGGTGGGGGTCAGGCGGCTTCTCTTGCCTCCGTGCTCCACATCAATGTCGACTTCAATGCCTAGAAGCCAGGGGGGAGACAAAAACTTGGTTAATAGCAACATCCCAGGTCAGCTTCAGAGCCACAGAGTCCATAAACAGACTGTCTTCCCCTCACTGAGCAGGACAGCAGCCACACCGCAGTGTGGAGGACGTTCTTGTCCTCACTTGAAGCCCCCTACTTGCAGGCAGGGGCCGAGTGATGTGAAAAACATGCACGCTGAACACACTACCCCTGCTGAGGCAGGCAAACAGCTCGTGCAAGCTTTGTGTGAGACCCGTGAGACGGCGTGTCCACCTCCAATCTCTCACACTCTGGGCACATGCTCACTGAAGGGAAGGGAGGGCACACTCACTGGGTTTACGTTATAATTCGTTTTACTTTCTCCAAACACATGCCCCATGTCTTAGAGTGAAGCAAGTTCAAAAGAACAGGGCCTTCTCTGGTGGTTCAGTAGTTAAGAATCATCCTGCCAATGCTGGGGCCATGGTTTTGGTCCCTGGCCTGGAGCAACTAAGCCCGTGCGCCACAACTACCGAGCCTTGCTCTGGAGCATGTGAGCCCGAGTGTCACAGCTACTGAAGTGTGCACTCTCTGTGGCCTGTGCTTCACTACAATAAGCCTGTGCAGAACTAGGCAGTAGCCCCCACTTGAAGAAAGCCTACACGTACCAAGACTCAGTGCAGTCACACAGAAATTTTAAAAAAATTTTAAGACTATGGGATGGATAAACATCAAGGCCCTACTGTATAACACAGGGAACCATAATCAGTATCCTATGATAAACCATAATGGAAAATACATATGTGTGTTACTGAATCACTTTGCTATACAGCATAATTAACATTATAAATCAACTATGTGTGTGTGTGTTAGTCGCTCAGTCATGCCCGACTCTTTGCGACCCCATGGACTGCAATCCACCAGGTTCCTCTGTCCATGAGATTTTCCAGGCAAGGATACTGGAGTGGGTTGCCATTTCCTTCTCCAGGGGGTCTTCCCAACCCAGGGATCGAACCCGGGTCTCCTGCATTGCAGGCAAATGCTTTACCGACTGAGCTACAAGGGAAGCTTCAATAAAATTAAAAAAGCAATATAGATTCCCTGCCCCACCACAGAGCCTGGCCCACCCTCCAGAGACAACTTTTAACTGACAATGTGCTTTTTCTGTCTTTCCAGACTACTTATGTTTACCGTTTATTTCTAACTCTAGATGATCAACACTTCCCCTATCCTTTCAAAAACTCACATTTTGGTAAAAACAATATTCAGTGTTTATGTCCATGCCACTATATATACAGTGTTCTTTGCTGGCTAAGGAGTGGGCTTATTTCCTCAGTTTCCTGTATTTGTAGCAGTAACGATGCTTTCCTTTTCACTTAGTAACTTTCCTCATATCCTCTCACAGCTTCTCTATAGCGTTTTCTACACAGATTAAGTGCATCAGATACCCCATCCATTCTGGTTTTTCCCCTGGAGACCATCCCAGGCAGGCATGGTGCTTCCAGCTCCAGCCTGGACAGGCAGCTCTCTGAACCAGAGGCACAGCGCCTATGCCTTTCCTTCCATCCTGGCAACTACAGCTGTCACTCTCATCTGTTGGGTACCATTTTCAAGTACCTCTACTTCATTCTGGACTTGTTTATTTTGGCCAGAGAGATGGTTCAAGCCCATGTAAGATGATTACGACTCTGTCAGTTTCATTCCTGACAACTTTGTTTTGCTCCCACACTTGATCATTTTAGTTGGGTACAGAATTTGAGGCTGAAAATCCGTTTTAGATAAGACTTTTGAAGTCAGTGTCTTCTAGCTCTTAATGTGCTCCTTAAGTTCTCGAGCTTTTACAGCAGAGTTTCAGGAGTCTCTTTGTCCCAAGGGTTCTGACAGGACAATTTTAAGCTCTGGTGTGGGGTCTTTTTCAGTCCGTGTCCAAGGCATCTGGGGCCCGTTTTAATCCAGAGGTTAATGTCCTAGTGCCAAGAGACTGTCGTATTTGTTCATCCCTCCCTTCAGTTTACTGTTCTCTCTCTGGAATTCCTTCCCTTTATTGGGCCTCCAGGATTAATCCTCAGATTATCCCACCGTGGTTACTTTCCTCCATCCATTTTCCATCTTCCAAAGTTTGATGAGATTGTTTTATCTTGTCCTCCATTATTTTTTTCCCTTTTTTTAATCCATGTTGCTTTATTTTGTTTAACTCCTTCACTATTATTTTAATAGAGTATGAGGAGCAAGCAGAGAAAATAAAAGCAGGCTTAGCAACTGGTACCCCTATCTGCAATATTTACATTGTTTTTCTTAGTCCATTTCCCCTGCAGTTTTCATTGTGAAACATTCAAATAATCAGAAAAGACAGAAGAACAGCACAATGGATACCCACATACTTTCTAAAATGGGTGAATGATGCGACTCTTCTGTAATGAATTATTGAGATTACTGAACTAGAGCTTTTCCAACTTGATGATAATCTGAGACTTCAGGGTTTAGAAGACTGTACCACAGTCTCTGCCCTGCTATCCCCAAAGCCTCCGTGTAGGGGATGTTTGTGGAAGACTCCACGGCCCTGCTGTCTTACACCCTGGGTGTCAGGGGCTGTGACCTCCAGCCGGGTGCAGCCCTGGGCTCATGCTCTTGCTCAGCTGGCTCTCACAGCACTTATCAAAAAAAGACCTTAGTCGCTGACTCACTGTACAGACTGCCCTCTGTACTAATACCTCTGAGAGGTATTAGGGGTTACATCCCTCCTGGGCCCCTGCTCTTGGAACTAATGTTCCCTTCTAGGCAGTTAGTAGACTGAGTTATCATGTTCCTCAAATGAAAGGAAAATATCTGTAACTCCAAAGACAGCGTTTAATCCATTCCTCGAATGGCTCTCTTCAATAGCTACTCAAAAACACATTCCACTGAAACTTGTTTTGTAGGGTTCCAGACTCCTCCCGAGTTAGCAGAAAGCACTCCCTCCACTTTGAAAGACCTGAGATGGCCTTAATTCTTACTGCCAAAGACCTCAGGGCACTTCTAAAATATTCCCTTGTGTCCTGAGTGGAGAATCCAGGTCCAGTTCTAAAACACTTCACAAGCTCAGATGGGTCTCAGGATAGAAAGCAAGCGGGACAGTCTCCTGGGAAGCCTTCAGAACACAGACCCCTCACGCCCTACCCAAACCCACTTAGCGAATCAAGGGACCTGGAACTCCTCACTGTTTTAATTAAAGTCTCCTGCCTGAATGTAGATGTGGTTTTGTGACTTCCCAAGTTATCTTGTTCATTCTTTCAAAAGAGAACTTTTTTCTTCAGGATAATCAGTTTTAATAGTTTCCATACACCAAAATATATACCCTCCCACACAAAAATAATAAGTAAAAACCAACCTTTCATTGGTGATTCTGACGTTCACTGGACTTGAGAACCACTGTCCATTTACTATCTTCCAAAGAAAAATTTTCCGTGGCCTCTAAGTAACAACCCATTAGTTGGGATTACTTAAAATCCTACTATGTCTTCACTATGTCTTAAGTGAGTGGCAGAGTTTAGGAATAACCTATCTCCCAATTATTTCATCTCTACTCCACTGTTAACCCTCCTTAGAAAGCATTAAATATAGTAATTATTTTTCCTCACTTGCTCAAGAGTCTTTAACTCCAATACAGAAACTGTGTGAGACCTGAGCTATTTCATGTAGCAGTGAGGCCAAGATGTCACTGCTACTTCAAAGCTGCTTCAATGTGAGCAGAAATGGTCTCAGGTTGGAAGCAATGGCAGTCATGCTCTGTGAGCCTCAGGGCAGGTGGTGGGTGAGCTTGGGCACCCTCCTACAGCATTCTTTCAGACACTGGACACCACTTTTGGACAGACCAGGCAGACACTTCCTGCCACTGCAGTCACAAAGATGATATCATGGATCCATCATAAGTCACCTTCATCAGCTGATTCTTATGGCCACAACACAGCAAGTGCTTTTTGAAGTTTTGGAGATTTTAGCCTTGGGCCGGGTCACACTATGAAGGTGCACAGCTCACCCACCCAGACACCTACCCTGGGCCTGCAACTGGGAATCCAGCAGCAGACACGAGAACCTTCCTCCCTTACTCCTTTTTCTCTGACACTGGAGCAAGCCCAGTTCTTAGGATGCACCAGGAAAGGTTGGGGGTTGCAGAAAAAGAAAGAAAAGCAATATGGCCTCTCAGCTAACTACTCACTGAAGTCCTTAAAGAAACCCCAAGACTCAAGGAAGGAGAAATACAGAGTGGTCTTCCAAAGGACAAGCAGGAAGAAGATGAAGGGCAGCCTTAAAACTGAGCCTGGTTACCCTCCCTAGTGGGATACCCAACCAAATGCTGGCTGATTCTTGGCTGATTCCACTTCACTCTGTGTGGAAAGCTGAAGAATTTGTCAGGGAGTTCAACCTCAAGCGGCCTGTGGTGCAGCACTTGGTCAAGATTGATTGATAGGAGGCCAACGAATCCTTATAGGTCTCAAAGACACATCAGCTGCCCCTCCTCTGCAGTATCCCAACTGAAAGCCACAGAATAGCCGCCTGCACACTGGTTACCAAATGCTCTGCTGATGTCAAAGGAGGGGCACTTACCCAGAGGGCTGAGGGCAGCTGCCACACTCTCCCCTACATTCTTGAGGAAATTCACACTGGGATCTTCTGATGGACCAGAGGCTTTGGTTTCAAAAAACAAAGATACTTTTAATTCAAAGCATCTCTCTCAATGACTGAAACCTGTCACAGTCCTGTCAGAAGCCCTACTCCCGGGGCCTGGTCCCAGCAGCCTATACCCTATACTTCCCTCTCTCCCCCTCTCTAGGCCACCTCCTGGGCCCCTTTGTCTTTCACACCACTCCCCCTTCATCTGCCTTCCTGGTGCCTAGAAACTCTGTACACAGAGTATAATGTATTATTTACCCCTCCCCCTAAAAAAGCATTATTTACTCAAACAAATACCCTCATCTTTGTCACTAAAGACAAGGTGAATCAAAGGACATAGTAATACTAATAAAATCAGAATAAAACTAGAATCTCAAAGTTCAGAATGTAAGCTATGTGTAAATTTTCAACTTGGAACTGTTTTACAAGATGTGAGCAAATCCGGCTCTGACTTTCCTAACAACTAGCATGAACAAGAAGAGAGCAGACAGGAGACGCAGGTGCTGGAGGGGCCTCCCATCTGCATGCGAGGGCCACCAGGGCAGGTGCATTAGTGCCCTTGAGCACCGAGGCACCTACTTTTCCCAGATGTACAATGGAGATGATGCTTGCACTTTGCAGGATTTTATGAGGATTAAATGCACAAATGGCCACAAAGTGCCTAGGCCAGCCACAGGCATGCAGGATTTAGGGCACAGGGAAAGCCCTCCAGCTCTGCTGGCCCTCACATCTCATCCTTCAGAGGCCAGCAGATATAACCCTCACCTGATTCCGTGGCAGCGCCAGGGTGGGCATCTCCTGCCTGAGGAGGACGTGGGCTCCAGTTCCCCGGTGGACCCATCTCCCAGCCAGGCCACCCAAAGTGCCCATGTTTCAGCTTCCGGAGCCAGCGGCTGTGAGAGAAGCCCTAGGAAGGGGCAGGCAAAAGAGCAAGGTGGTGCCAGTCAGGGGGCTCCTGCTACCCGGCACCCACCCCCAGGGAGGCCCCACTCACCTCAGAGCAGTGCCCAAAGGGGCTGGGGAAGGCCAGCTTGCCGTGCTCCCGGTGCAGGCCCTTGCCCTCGCAGGCGGAGCACAGGTCATAGTCAGGACAGACGCTGCACTTGTAGCGGGTCCCCACCACAGGCCCATTACAACCGTCACAGATCACGTTGGGGTGCACCATGTTTCGGGGCACCTCCTGAGCACACGGGGGGCGCTGATCCCTCCGGCACTCCTTCTTCTCTGCAGGCAGGATGGAGAGCCGAGACTCTCGGTGAGCCACGAAGAATCGCACTCGGAGCCATTGGTCAGAAGGCCCGCAATGCCACCCTTCAGACACTGAGTCCACCTGGAAGTCAGGTGCTCAACTGACAGTAACAAAGCAGCTTCAGAACCTGCTAAGAGGCTCCAGTCCCTGCACTTGTGACCTGGGGACATGTGGCCCAGGCAGGGGCACAGAGAGCTGTGTCCGTATGGCTATGGTCTTGACCTGCACTAAACTAAACCCCAAAGTTGCCCTGGCCCATGACTGCAATCAAGAGGGAACCTCCCTCAAGAAAAGTGAACCCAGAGACCCTCCAACCTCACCCCCTGTGGTGGACACAGACCCCTTTCTCAGGTCAAGCAGAGTAATGACTGTGGTCTTGTCTTAAAGAGGCCTAGTCTCCTCACCTCTTCCTTGGAGGAACTTCTGCATAACCTCAAGCCAGCTGCACTCAGCAGGGAGCACTAGGCTTTAGGCAGTACCCCAGCGCAGCCCCCTACCTTTAATGTAAATGCGGAAGATGTCATCCTTCACATATGACATAGCCATCGTCAGCTCCTCGTCACTGGAAAAGGCAACCAAGTCCCCGTCCTCATCTAGATTGTTTAAAAGACAGCATGTGAGAGCCCAGAGTGTCTCAGTTGGACACAGGCTGCTGAAAAGGGCTGAGGCTGGTGCTGAAGGGCTGTTGCAACGCTATAGACCAAAGCCCACCTGTCTGACCCAGAGAAAAGCAGGGCTGAGGGCAAACCACCCGCTCACTCCACTGCCCGGAAGGTAAGGACTCCAGCCCGGCCGCGGACACGCGCCAGCAGCAGGGTGTGTGCAGGGACGGCAGTGACAGCTCCTGCCCACTACGCTCTGGCTCTGGACCAGCTGCCCCATTAGAAGGCTGCTGTCTCTGTGCACATCCCGCCAGACCCAGTCCCCACGTCAACTTGGAGATCCCCATCTATGACCTGCTCCCCTTGGACTGCTTGTGGCTTAAAAAACTAAAGCAGAATACATCTGCCTGCTTCCGCCCCCAACAAAGTTAAAGCTATGTATGTAGTCTCCAATTTTTAGATGTTGGCACAAATGGTTTAAAACACCACCATGCAAAACAAACCACACCACACATCTGCAGGCTAGATCAGGTCTGTGGGTCACCAGATGCAACATCTACCATAAAAACAGCGGCTGTATCAAAAGCCAGAAACAATTCAAATGTCCATCAACTAATGAACAGCTCAACAAAATGTGCTGTATCCATAAAATTGAATATTATTCAGCCACAAAAAGAAATACTGATACATGCTGAACATATGTGAACCTTAAAAACATTATGCCAAATAAAAGAAGCCAGTTACAACAGACTACATATTTCTACATGAACTGCCCAGAACAAGGGAATCCATAAAGTAGGTTAGTGGTATCTGTGGCTGCAAGCATGGGATGGGAGGATCGCTGAAGGACAGAGTTTCTTCAAAAGGTGATGGAAAGATTCCCAGATGACTGTGATAATGGCTGCAGAAATCCGTGAAGATGGTAAAAACTATACACTTTGAATGGACGAATTCTATGGGGTGGTAGCTCAATAAAATAGCTAATTTTTAAACAGGTGGAAAAAAAGTTGGGCTGGCAGCAGTCCAGAAGAAGGTCCTAGCACCGCCCCACGTACATGGGCCCGCCTCCCTCCCAGCACAACAGCCTCCCCTAATCCCACACCCAGCAGCCAGCTTCTCACCCGCGCAGCTAGAAACTGAGCTGCCTCCTGGACTCTGTCCCTACACCATTACTTCTAAGAACGTTTTCTCTTGTGCCTCTCATCACTGTCAGTGGGATAACGCCTGGATTCTGCCTAGCCCTGGGTGTTCGTGAGGCTGCTCGACCTCTGCCAGCCGCCCGAGAGTCGCGGGCCAGGCCGCACCGGCGAGCGCCTCGCCTCCCGGGGCGTTTAACGGCGTCACCGCTCTCCCCGCCGGTCCTTCCGCGGCTGCCCGCCCCGGCTCTTCCGGGTTCTCTCCACAGCCCCCACCTGGCGCCGGCAGACCCGGCCTGCGGCAGCCAGGAGTCGGTGTAACCCGAGAGGCGCTGGGGGAGCAGGTGAGGACGCCCGCGCCCTCGCCAAAATCTGCACTATCACCGCGGGGAGGAGGACTCAGGCCGCCAGGCCCGAGACTCGCCGGGAGGGCCTGGCGGCGCCAGACACCCCCCTCGAGGGCTGGCTGCGGCCACCGCTCCTCGTCAGCAGGGCGGCACCAGGACCGAGCTAGGGGCCCACGGGGGCCGCCGTCCACCCGGAGAACTGCCAGAGAAAACTCCCGCGGGCGCCGCCAAGGCCGAGGCGAGGGGCCGTTGACCCGCCCGGCAGGGCAGGGCTGCGTCACGGCCCCGCACCGCTGCCGAGGGCGCCGGGCCCGCTCACCGCGGTAGTGCGCCTGAAAGCCGCCGGGCCGGAGCACAGGAAAGAGCGCAGCCACACGGCTCAGCAGCCGCTCACAGGGCCGGGGGCCAGGGGCGGCCTCGGCTTCGGCCTCGGGCTCCGGGCTAAAGCAGAAGCTGAAGCGGCGGATCTCGCGGGCCGCGTCTTCCTTGCCCAGAAGGTAGGCCTTCACCGTGAGCGACGCCATCACCGCTGCTCGAGGAGCTGGAGCACAGCTGGGCAACAGCGGGCGGAGGCGCGCGGCTTTTGTAGGGAGGAGGGGAGCCGCGCCCCGCCACCGCCTTCTGGGGGCGGGGCCTCAGCGCCCAGCCGGGGCTCGCGAGCCGCCCTCCGGGAGCCCCAGGCTCACTGCCCGCTCGTCGCCGCCGGACCCCCTCATTGCCGCCCCCTTTCCTCACTGCCCCTAACGCACCAGGCACCCCAAGAGGCCGGCCCCCTACTCCGACATCAAAGATCTTTCGCCAGCCTCCTTCCCCTGGGGACCCCTCCCAGGTCTGGTCCTGGCTGTGACTCAGCAAAGTAGAGCCCAGACGGCCTGGAGATGCCCGGTGCAGGAGGAAGATGGGCGACTGAAGCCCGAAGCCAGGAAGCTCGTAGGCGCTCAGCGGGCACCGCCATCTAGAACAAATTGGCTCCTGAGGTGCTGTCATGACCTTGCCACTCTTGGCAGAAGCCCCTCCCTTTGAAGCCATCAGCTTCTCAGGTGGCAGCCCGCTCCACCATCCCCAGCATCCTCCATGACAGCCCTTTACTGAGTGGAGGGACAGACCCTCCCAACTGAAGCGCAAGCAGCAGAGGAGCTCCCAGTTTGACAGAGGGTAGGGTTGAGAGGTGCCAGGACAGCAGAAAATATCCCCATCTCCACCTGACCCGGAGGGCTTGCTAAGGCTTCCTGGAGCCTCAGTAGCCACCAAGTGTTCAATGCTCCCTAAAAGGCTCGCCATTGGTTGCCTGGACACCCATTTGTCATCAGGTGGCACCCAAGGGCCTGAGGGGGTCTAGGTCTGTTGGCCTCATAGGCAGCCCAATAGGCAGATCAACAGCCTACCTCCTTCCTGTGCTGGGCATCTCCAGTTTTATGTGACAGAAGTGACCTGTTCAAATAGCCTGGGGGAAGGGGCTGGGATGAGTGTCTTAGAAGAAGGTAGTCGAGAAGGTACGTCACCCTATGAACCCTCCCAGGTATGGTTCTGTGAGTAGAAAGTCAAACCTGCTGAGTCAAGTTCATGCTTTTTCATGGTGGGATTTGTGGAAGCAGGTAAAACTTAAAGGAGTAAGGGGAAACCTGGAGACCACAGGAAGGTCAGTTGGATTTGGCTAATCAGATGCACTGGTGCCGTGCTCGTGGAAGCACAACTGGGACCTGTTCACAGGGCTGTCTTGGCCTTCCCAGAGAGCTCCAGAGAAGGCAAGGCTTTGAACTGCTGTCTAGAGCCCTATAGAGAGGACAGTCTGTTCTCAGGCTTCTCCCAGCATCCCTACTTTGACCCTGGAAAAAGACCCTCTGCCTACTGCCCTACAGACAGAGTTAAGGGACAAAGAGGGAGCAGTGCTGGGTGGAGGCTGTAGTGCCCCACAGGTACCCCTGTATGACTCAGCAGCTTGAAATCACTCAGCCCTGGGCAAGGCTGACCCCCTGCCAGAGCTTCATCGTCCCCAGCTGAGTCTGAGGAGTTCACCACCAAAGCCCTGTGGTTCTAGGGAAACCTCACATTTCGGGAAGGACTCCAGGCACAGCCTCTGTGTTTAAACAGAGGCAGCTGAGACAGAGACTGCCCCTAGGAAAACATCTGCTTTCTTGCCTTATAATGCTTGAGACAGAGGTGAGTTTGCAGGGACGAATGGAAAGTTCAGGGAGAAGGTGGGTGGGAGGAAATGGGGCCCTGGGAAGCAAGCTGACCACCCCAGCTGGGGAGCAGGGACAGTGGGGGCGGGGAGGTGTTCTGGCCTTCCCAGCATGCCTCACTCCTGAGCCCTGCCCTCCCCCGGCCCTCCCCCACGGCTTGCTGGAGGTAAACAAGGGGCAGCCCGGGAACTCCCTGGCAGGGCCCTCTCCGCCTACGCCTACGCTTGTGGTCAGGTGGTCTGGCCGGCAGTGAGTCAGCATCCCATGACCAGCCGTCATAACAAGGGGGATCCCCAGCCCCCTTGCTGCCGCCCACCTCAATGACATCTTATCAGGCAGGCAGTCAAGGTGGGGAGCTGTTGCATGGGCCTCTTCAGGTCCCCGGGGCCAAAAGAGCAAGTAGATGCCAGGGTGGTAGAGAGCTGGGAACCAGAATCTGTCCCCATGATCCAAGGAGGAGGCTTTTCCCGGCCCCTGCTGCAGCAGAGGGGAGGGAAAACAAGGAACAGGTTCCTTGTTAGCTCTCTCCCTGATGGAGGGGGGCTGTGAGTTTGTTCCTAATATGGGGGTGAGGATATGCGGTGTATCCAGGGGGACTGACTGAAGGGGTGGCTTGGGTGGTTTGCCCACCCCTTATGTGGTGTTGAATGCAGGAGAGGGGCATGTGCAATACTGCATTTCTGCTGTCTCTTCAGAAGTGGTAGTTGGTTATTTTATAGCCTTTTTGTACCTTTTTTGTCTATAATTTGCCCCAATTACTGTACGCACATAGCTATCTTAGTTCCTTAAGAATTTCTTTGTGGGCCTCCCTGGTGGTTCAGTGGTAAAGAATCTGCCTGCCAAGCAGAAGACCCAGGTTTGATCCCTGCATTGGAAAGATCTGGAGAAGGAAATGGCAAACTACTCTAGTATTCTTACCTGGGAAATCCCATGGACAGAGGAGCCTGGTGGAGTCCATGCGGTGGCAGAGTCAAACATGACTTAGCAACTAAACAATGATAGTTTCTTTGTATTTTGTTGCTTGAGAGGTGTGTCCAGGTGCAAACATTGCACCGCTGCGGCAAAAGTTCCCAGGTCTCACCCAACCTGTTTCAATCCCATCCCTTGAAAATAGTTTTCTTAAGTTTCCTTTATTTTCTTTGCCAAGTGGAGCCAAGCTTAGACGTGTGTGGTGGGGCAGCCAGAAACAAACCTAATGAAGACTCAGACTGAGCTGCTCTAGGCCACCATTTCTATGGAAGATTACAGGAAATCAAGCTTTTCCCCACCCCAACATTAGGCCCAAGGTTTGAGTTCGTTTCTCCAATAGAAAACGGTGTGATGAGTAGGGTGCCTCTAGGCCACAGGGCCCTAGGACCTGTCTGCTATTCTCTTCCTCTCCCTAGCAGGCAAGGGACACACCTTCTCCCAACCAAATATTCCACCTGGTGACTTTTTCCTGGCTCCTCCCCTTTCCTAGACCGCTTTCCCCACTGCCTCCCAGTGTAACCTCCCATCCTAAATGTCACCTCATGGGGCCTTCCCTGACCACACCCTCGGGAAAATCCCCAGGCATTGGGTATCACCCCTTTTTAGCCCTCTGGCAAAAGCACACAGCTCAGCCCACAGGGAATCATGGGGGCAGGAGGGAAGCTTTTTAAAGAAAAGGAGCTCAAAAAGTCAGTGGCCCTGGGGAAAAGGACCTGAAGATACGAAGACCTGACTGGAGAGTTAGGTGATGCCAAGCTGTGGACCTCTGGAGGCCCCGGGGCCCTCCTGCCTGGCTGCTGCCTCCCTTCTGGCTGGGCTGCTTGCACTAGACTGGAGCTGGGGGGCGTCAGGCCCTGTAGGAGTCGTGGGGGCGCCGCGTGCGGAGTGGGATGTTGCGCAGGGGTCCGTGGGGACAGCGCTCGCCTACGCGGAACCCGGGAAGGGAGGCCCAGGCGCGACGCCAGGGGCCTTTCCCTCTGAGACCCAGGCCCAGAGCGCCTGCCGGGGAGGAACAGGCGGCCCGGAAGGGGTGCGGCCGGAGCTCGGGATGCGGAGTCACTAGAGGGGGACAGAGGGGCCCTGGGGGGAGGCTGGAGCCGACCCCAAGCGCCGTCCGCCAGCCAAACCCTTCTCCAGTCCGTGTCTTTGGGCTGCCGGTGCCGGGCGGGGTCACTGCCGGACTGAAAAGCCATTAGGGGCTTCGGTTTTTTCCGCAGTGACAGGGAGCGAACACCACGCTCTAGGCGGCAGCCCGCGGGTCAGAAGTGATGTAGTGGGTCGCAGGTGCCCTGAAATGCTGGACGAAGTGACGTGGACCCTGCCCCAGGCCGGAGGGTGGGCGGGGCGCTCGGAGGAGGGTCTCGATTGGGCTCCGAGGGCCGCGCCCCTCGCGGGCCTCTCCAGCCCCCGCTGGAGACCTACCCCCGGGCGCCCCTCCGAAGGCAAGGTCCAGCTTGACTGTGGAAGGCTGGGAGAATCCAGGCAGGAGCCGTGAGGTGTGGGGGCGCGGAACTTGAGGAAATGATGGGGCGATCCTTGACGGGGTCTGGTGCCGCAGGCGGAGACCCACGGGGGTGCCTGGGCCTTCCGGGCTGGGGACGGCCGCCCAAGGCAGAGGGGTGCCGGGGGTCCCAGCTGGACTGCGGGCAGCAGTCTCCCAGGAGCGCCTCTCCGGCCGAGCCGCGGGAGGGGCGGGGCCGGGAGAGGCGCTTTCCTGACCAGGTTGGGAGGTTAGGATCACGTGGAACGGACGGCCGCTGCTTGTCAGGTTCCGGTCAGTGTCCCTCCTCTCCTCGGCTCCCTTCGAAAACCATCTGGAAGTTATGTGGCGTTCTCTTGTGCTCTGAAGTCCCGCCCCCCTGCCAGGCTCCCGGCCAGCCGCCGCCTCTTGGTAGCAGCTAGCTCCCCCAAGGCCGTGGGCGCCCTGTGCTCCTGGCGCAGGGCACCCCTTTTGCTCAGCCTGGGTCCCAGCGCCTGAACTTTGGGGGAGCTCGGGTAGCATTTGCGGGGTCAAGTGTTGGACGTAGCGCGTGCCTTTTACTGTGTAACCCTAACTCGCGAGCTGGGATGGCGCTGCTCCTCCTCCGACCTTCGGTAAAACGGTGTCTCGGCCGCCTCCTTCCGGTGAGGGCCGCCTCGCGCAGCAGCCGCCAGACGCCCGTGAAAAGGTGCCGCGAGCCGAGGTGGGCAGCCGCTCTGTCGCGGGGGGAAAGCGTGTGCCTGGGCTTCACGCAAGCGACTGGACAAGAGAAGGGCGTGCGGTGGCCTTGGCAGGCCCTGATGCTGGGTGCTCAGTATCTCGCTCTGCCTGGCGCCCAGGAGCTACCGTGTGGCAGGCCCTGAGAGAGGAGAGGACAGGAGAGGCCCGAAGCCTGAGCGCCCTGGAAGTCACGCCAAAATTGGTAGGATGGCAGCCACTGCGCCCTGGCTAAAAGCGTGTCCGGTGGGGAGAAATCACAGCGCGTGGGTCACAGCTTCAGAGAAGGGCGCCACCCTCTCCCGCGCCCCACCCCACGCAGTTCTGGAGAAGGAGCTGAGGTTTCCTTAGAAGAGACTTCTGAAAAGGGGGCTAAAGCCCCTCTCCACCCCCAGATTTTGCATTCCCCAGTCCTTGTGTTAACACCTGCGCTCGTGGACTCTTTAATCAATAGAAATTGGTAAAAGGCCAGCCAAGAAGGCCGTCGGAACTGGTTTCTTATGTCAGGTAACTAGAATAGCAGGGAAAGGAAAAAAAGAGAGTCCAAAATGGTGGAACCATGCAGAGGGAAAGGGGGTTAAAAAAAAAAAAGGCCCATGAAAGGGGCAGTCCAGGACCTGAGTGAGAACCTCTGGTCTTGGGAGTAAGCAATCAGCCAAATGTGGGTACCACCCCTATTTGCATAGGGTGTAACGAATCAGGTTCCAGTATAAAAACGCAAAAGACAGCGCAATAGGGGCAGCTTATGGGCGACTTCGGGTTTTCTTTCTGATTCAGTGTTGAAGAATCTACCTGCCAAGCAGGAGCCACAGGTTTAATCCCTGGGTCAGGAAGATGTGCTAGAGAAGTGAGAGGGTAACAGGCAGGAAGGCCAGGGGTCTCCAAATGGAGGAAATAGCCTGCAAGTGTCAGACGTTTTTCTCTTTCTTAAGATGCAGGAGGAAACTAGTGATATTTTTTCCTTCTCTATACAAATTTTAAAAGAGGTTTCTCTTAAAATACTGTGTTGCCATAATGACACCTGGTTTCACCTGAAATTAACCAATGCCTTCTTCTTTGGAAATATTTATCTTAAGCTATGCTAATAAGCTATGCTAATATACTATGCATTTACCCCAAACTGTCTTCAAGTCGGTTCGCCTTTTGGCTCAGAACCTACTTGACAAACCAGTATGTTATACTCAGATATTGTTCCTCTAATCTATGTAAATGAAACTTTGTATGGTGATCTGCCCTTCTTCAAGATTCAAGTTAATCATTTTATGGCCCAGGATGAACCATTTGGTACCAAGATTATCCCAAAATGCATCTTATGGGTGAGGGGCCTGGTGCCATTCTGAGTTTTAAGATATTCCTTCCTTCCGTTAACAGACTGCTAGTGACTACATAACATCCAGCTGAAGAATAGCAGGGGGGTACTCATTCTGCCCCCTTCTGATGCCTATGTCAGAAGCTTTCTCTATCTCCTTTATACTTTAATAAAACTTTATTACACAAAAGCTCTGAGTGATCAAGCCTCCTCTCTGGCCCCGGATTGAATTCTTCTCCTCTGGGGCCAAGAATCCCGGCATCATGATTCAACAACCTTTCAGAAGGAAATGGCAACCCACTCCAGTATTCTGGCCTGAAATCCCTTGGACAGAGGAGCCTGGTGGGCTACAGTCTTTGAGGTCACAAAGAACTGGGCATGACTTAGTGACTAAACAGCACTGGGTTGGCCTGCCCTTGCTCCATGGGAGTCTGCTGCCTGCTTCCAGCTTGAGCTGTAACTTGTTTGTCCTTACAAATACTGCCAGCTTAATAAAATGCTGTTTCAGCTACACTTGGTCCACCATTCCAAATCTCTGATAGGAGACAAGAGCCAAAGGAGAGTACACCCACCCGACACTTAACATGGGATGAGGGAAGGGGAGGGTTGGAGAGTCCGCCCTGGATTGGGTTGGCCTGCCCTTGCTCCATGGGAGTCTGCTGCCTGCTTCCAGCTTGAGCTGTAACTTGTTTGTCCTTACAAATACTGCCAGCTTAATAAAATGCTGTTTCAGCTACACTTGGTCCACCATTCCAAATCTCTGATAGGAGACAAGAGCCAAAGGAGAGTACACCCACCCGACACTTAACATGGGATGAGGGAAGGGGAGGGTTGGAGAGTCCGCCCTGGACGCGTGGCGCAGCTGCCTGCCTACTCCGCTGCTCCCATGCGCAGGGATCATGTGATACCCAACTTTTGCTCCAGGCACCTCAGAAGCAGCAGCTGGGTTTTGGCTTTTTTGTAGCCTGTTGCTCATAACTTGCCCCAGTTGTGCATGCATGCAGTCACTTCCAGCCCCTCGTAGTTTCTTTGTAGTCTGTTGCTGGAGGAGATGTTTGAGTGCAGGCACTGCTTACTGTAAAGGGTCCCAGGTCTCAGCCTATCTCACCCTCACCTGTTCAATTTCTGTCCCTTTTCTGGATGGAAATTTTCCTTTGAAGATTCACTTCTCCGCTATCATTGTGGGTACGGTGGAATATATATATGACCCAAGCTTAGCCAGACAGCATCTGTAGCCCCCAGGATCAGGGGCGGGCATGGGCATGCACACTGGGGTCCCCTGAAAGCCTCTGGGTCCCTGCAGGCCTGGTGCTGGCTCATGAAATGGCTTATACCAGTTGACGTTGGTCTTTTTCTTCTCTTTAAATTTATTTTTGTCTGTGCTGGGACGTGCTTGCTTTGCGCGCTTTCCCTAGTTGCAGTGCCCAGGCTTCTCACTGCGGAGGCTCCTCTTGTCTCAGAGCACAGGCTCTAGGCAGGCACACTAGCCGCCGCAGTAGTTGCGGCGCACAGGTGCAGGAGCTGTGGCTCTCAGGCTCTGGAGCACGGGCTCTAGCTGTGTGTGGGCTCAGCTACTGCTCGGCATTTGACATCTTCCTGGGGAGCGAACCGTGTCCCCTGCATCCGCAGGCAGCTTCTTGCCCACGGTGCCACCAGGTATGCCCTGACTTTGGTCTCGGTCAGTGTATCCAAAGGTACAGAACCACCACCTCCCACTCCGTGCCTGGCGCCGGGTTCCCAACGGCAGCGATGGTCACCGCAATGCAGACCAGAGGTGTGGAGGGCCGGCTGTGGCTGTGATGGCGTGGCCACGTCCTGCTGACTGTGCTCCCGGAAAATAAAAGTAACAACACTCTCCTAGTGCTCCTCTCATGCCAGGAAGCATTCTGAATTTTTTTTTTTTTTTTTTTTGCCAGTTCTTTGCTTTCATGCTTTACTGAAAGTAAAATGAATCAAAGACTGGTTTTGGTAAGCAGATTATGTCTCTAGAAGAATTACTTTTTGTTCAGAGCAGAATGTCTCATCCACTGTGATACAAATCCTTTTTGGACCAGTGCATTCAATATAAAACTCAGGCAAGGAAATGGAACTTTATTCTCTCCATGACTATAAATCTCATATGAAAACATGATTTACTGATACTGCTACTAAACTTTTTCAGTCTTCACTTGCCCTTTCCCTCCCACCACCCCCGTTAAATATAAAATTTGCAACATTTCCTTCAGGTCTGACGGCCTTCAGTACAACCTGCTTTATTTGACATTGGAACCATTTTGGGTCACTTTTGAATGGTTTTGTGCTTTTTGGAAGAGTCATGTAATGGTTTAATTCTTAAATTCACCTTTTCTTTAATGTCCTAACATGTCAAACTCCTCTTCCCTTTTGGCTATCTCTTAGTAGTCAGCAAGTGTTCAAAAATTTAACGTCCAAATAGACCAATACCTTTAAACCCTTCTTCTGGCATACACACTTGCATGACATCATCCCTTGCAACATAATCTGCAATTGGTCATCAGCCTCTCACAAAATGACAGCTGAATATTTTATATAGATTGACTCACCTGCTCCCTTGAGGTCAGACCATGTGATTAGCTCTGGCCAAGAACCTGAGACAGAAGAGCCCATTACCTTACAGGCCAGAGCATTTCTTTATTTGCCAAAGTCAGAGCTTCTAAAGCCCATTCCCTTTTCCAGAAAGCCTGCAGTGTTCAGGTGGTTATTCTTGGAGCCTCAGCAGGAACTACCACAAGCAGGTCAGACCCTCAGGCTTTCAAAAATGTACCATTTTTAAATCATAGAGTCTTACAGTTATTGCAGCAATACAGTGCACAGAAAGGATAAAGTAACTTGCCCAAGATAAGGCAGTCTGAGCCACAGTAGTGGAGCCAAGATTATGAACCCAGGCAGGCTGTCTCTCTAGGTTACGTTCCTGACCTCAGTGATTAAAAATCTTCTAAAGAATGTCTTGAACCCATTTTACTTTTCATTGCCAGACAGTCCTTCTCCTAGCTGCATATGTCAGGGCAGAAAGACTTTTTCTCTACTATCTTAGTTAGATTTAGTACTTGGGGCCTGAATTAAACCAACAAGAGACAGATTAGCAAGAAAATGTTTTTATTCATGTACTAGACAGAATTTGGGGCTTATATACCAATTTAATGGGGCAGAAAGGTACTTACATGGAAAACACATGACTTTTAAGAAAGATAAATGGGTCTGATCTCAGAGGGAGAGCAGTGAACAGTCCTAAAGACAGATCTTAAGTTTCCTGTCCAGGAATTAAACTTAAGTAGCCTGGATATTCATTGGAAGAACTGATGATGAAGCTGAAGCTGAAGCTCCAATACTTTGGCCACCTGATGTAAAGAGCTGACTCATTGGAAAAGACTCTGATGCTGGAAAGATTGAGGATAGGAGGAGAAGGGGATAACAGAGGATGAGATGGTTGGATGGCATCTCCGACTCGATGGACATGGGTTTGGGTAAACTCCGGGAGTTGGTGATGGACAGGGAGGCCTGGCGTGCTGCAGTCCATGGGATCACAAAGAGTCGGACATGACTGAGCAACGGAACAACGACAACAAAGCCTGGATGGAAACCAAGAATCTTAGTCACTGGACCACCAGGGGATAGAGGCTAGAAGGAAAGATCTTTGGCTTTCCCTCTCCTCTGAAAGCAAGGTTTCAAGGAGGCAAAAACTGTAAAAACAGATACAAAGTTTATTATCAGAGACACGGCACAGTGTAGGAGAGAGCACACAGAGAGATGGTTTAGTTAAGAGAAGCAGGGCAGAAATACGCACCCAGAGAGACAGGATATGGATGTTCTCTCTAACAGAGAGAGCGAGTGTCAGAAGCTAGGCCGAGATAATATATCCAGTAAAGGGAGTGGATGTCCTAAATAAGGAGCGCAGTAGAAAGGTGATTTAAATCACTTAAACACAGGACAGTCCTTCAGGTCTTTGTTTACCTTTGACCTTTATCATTTCTTTCTTCACAGCTGATAGCCCTAAGACCTTCCCCCAAATATGTGTGCACTTTTTTCTAAGATGGATCCCACCACAGAGGCCAATGGGTGCATGCCTGCCCACACTTACTGTGGAGTGAGGCCCCCTGCCTCTTTGACCCTCAAGAAGCCTTCCTACGCGTGTGCAGACAGGGAAGTCTTCCTTGACCTCAGGAGTTGGTACCTTACCTCTTGACTTCAGCAGAGCTCAGCTTTTGCCACTAGCTTTGTCCTTGGAGTGTCTGGATGAGAACAAAGCTTCAGTTTTACTCCACTGGACAAACACCACCTGTCTGGCCCGGGGGCCCATCTGTCTCCTCCCTCGTGTCCTTAGAAACTATTTGCAAGTTTTGTGACAGTGTCTCCTTGGGTTATCAGGTGAAAAGAGTCAACCTATTTCTGAAGAGCAAGTTTGTGTGCCTGATGCAGTGAGGCCACACAAGCCGAAACATCGGAGTTTGAAGCCAGGAGAGGTTTATTGCAGCGTCACATGAGGATAAAGGGCGGCTTGTGCCCCTCAAACCTGGGACTCCCACAGGGTTGCAGCAAAGCATTTTTAAAGGCAAGGTGAGGGAGGGGCTCGGTTGGTTGTTGCAAACTTCTTGGTCCACATAGGTCAGATTACAGTGTTCCTGTAAAGCTACAACAAGACAACTGTTACTGTTTGCGACTTTCTATATGAATGGAAAAGTGTTATACCCTTAAAGATCAGAGCCTTGATCATGGGCTAGCCTGTATACAGGCTGTATTCAGGCTATCTGCAATATTTTAATATTAATATTTATTAATAGAATACCTTAATATTCTATTAATATTATTAATAGAATGCCTTTGTATTCTATTTATTAATAAAAAGATATTCTAAAGTATTCTAAAGGTAAAAGAAACAGATCTAATATGAAGATATGTTCTTCCCTATTACATATCTTTCTCTCATTGATCATAGGGAGGGGATTTAGGACACTGGAATTCTTTTGGGAGGCTCTGCTTTTAGACAGGTACAGGAGTTCCAGGGCGGAGGGAAAGAGCTTATTCTCCAGTGTCTTCAGTTCAAAATTCTGTGTCACAGTGTCTCCCTGCACCAGCGCCAGGCTGGCCTTCCTGCTTCCTCGCTCAGCCCCTTCACCTTCTCCATGCATGCCAAAGTGGTCATTTCAGAATGCAGATAAGACTCCCGCCACAGGCCCCATTCCGTCTCCCGCTTTGGACAGATCCCACAGCTTCAAGGGCACAAACACAAATCCCTGACAAACGGTGCTGTATCCCAGTGTGTTGGGAGCCAGCGTGAGGAACTCCGCCCATGGCAAAAGTCATGAGGAAGGGGGCTTGGGTATGCACAAAGGCGTGATGAAGCCTCACGAAATTCTCCTGCCCCCGAGCATCTCACCCCAAAACCAGAGTCTGTCCTGTACTC
>SJYC01123596.1:0-15969 GCA_006408675.1 Madoqua kirkii | reverse complement strand
ACAGGAGGAGAAGGGGAGGACAGAGAATGGGATGGCTGGATGACATCACGGACTCGTAGGACGTGAATCTGAGTGAACTCCGGGAGTTGGTGCTGTACAGGGAGGCCTGGCATGCTTCGATTCATGGGGTCTCAAAGAGTCAGACACGACTGAACTGAATTGTTGTGAACTGAACTGAACTGAGCGACTGAACTGAACTGAACTGATACTGTAGTTGGAGAGAGGGAATAACCCAGGCGTTAGAATGTCAGACAGCTTCAGTCAAGTGCCAAACAGTAAATTAAAAGCCTTACACTTCACTGCCGGGCTTCTCAGATGGTGCTGGAGGTAAAGAATCCACTCACCAAGGCAGGAGACATAAGAGATGAGGGTCTGATCCCTGGATGGGGAAGGATCCTGGAGAAGGAAGTGGCAACCCACTCCAGTATTCTCACCTGGAGAATCCCATGGATGGAGGAGCCTGGCGGGCTAAGGTCCATAGGGTTGCAAAGTGTCAGATACAACCAAAGCAACTTAGCACACACTGTTGACAGTGAAGTAAATTCCTTGAGAGGATTGTTTGAAATTGTAGAGTTTCTGCAGGCCTGAGTTCTTTTTGTTTGTTTGTTTTGATTTTTAATTTTATTTATTTGCTTGCACTGGGTCTTAGTTGCTGCATGTGGGATCTAGTTCCCTGACAAGGGATTGAATCCAGTTCCCCTTTATTGCAAGTGTGGAGTCTTATCCACTGGACTACCAGGAACGTCCCCATGGAAGACAAGCTTTAATGCAATGTGGAACTGAAATTAAAGAGGCCCCAAATCAGAAACTCGCAGAGAGGTGGGTTGATTGCTTGGTTATTATACACCCTGTCAGTTCAGTTCAGTCGCTCAGTTGTGAACTGCAGCACGCCAGGCCTCCCTATCCATCACCAACTCCTAGAGTTCACTCAGACTCATGTCTATCGAGTCACTGATGCCATCCAGCCATCTCATCCTCTGTTGTCCCTTTCTCCTCCTGCCCCCTATCCCTCCCAGCATCAGGGTCTTTTCCAATGAGTCAACTCTTCCCATGAGGTGGCCAAAGTATTGGAGTTTTAGCTTCAGCATCAGTCCTTCCAATAAACACCCAGGACTGGTCTCCTTTAGGATGGACTGGTTGGATCTCCTTGCAGTCCAAGGGACTCTCAAGAGTCTTCTCCAATACCACAGTTCAAAAGCATCAATTCTTCGGCGCTCAGCTTTCTTCGCAGTCCAACTCTCACATCCATACATGACCACAGGAAAAACCATAGCCTTGACTAGACGAACCTTTGTTGGCAACATAATATCTCTGCTTTTCAATATGCTATCTAGGTTGGTCATATCTTTCCTTCCAAGGAGTAAATGTCTTTTAATTTCATGGCTGCAGTCACTATATGCAGTGATTTTGGAACCCCCAAAAATAAGGTCTGTCACTGTTTCCACTGTTTCCCGATCTATTTCCCATATACCCCCTACCTCGCTTCAAAAATGTTCTGAATTTGTATTCCGCAGAGAGAGCAGTTTTTAGCCTACTGTCTCCCTTGTATATCAGTCTTACTTATTTCTCACACATTTATGCCATATGTTGTATTATCAAGTTTTTTCCAGAGAATCAACCAATAGGACACAGGCATGCTGAAGTTTATTTTAAGGTACTGGTTCACATGAATGTGGGGTCAAGTTCAAAAACCACAAAACAGTCTAGTAGGCTGGGAATTCTAGTAAGAGTTACATTGTAGGCTTGAGTCCAAATCCCCCAGGGCAGTAGGCTGGAATCTCAGGCAGCGTTTCTGTGTTGCCATCTTGAAAATTCCTCCTACTCTGGGGAATCTTAAGTCTTTGCTCTCAAGGCCTTCAACTAATAAAATGAGACCCATACAGACATGATACAGGATAATTAGCTTTGCTCAAAGTCTGCTGATTTAATTGTTCATCTCATCTGAAAAAACGCCACCACAGCAACATCCAGACTGGTGTTTGGCTAAACAACTGAGCACCATAACTTAGTCAAGTTGATACATAAAATCAGCCATAATACCTGCCTAGAAGATAATTCAGCATTAAGGAGTCTAAATTTAGTCGTCTCCTCTTCAAAACTTTCACATTCTACTTGGAGTATAATTTTTGTATAAGTGTCTTATCTGAACTACTAGACTTTGAGCTGACTCACTGGAAAAGACCCTGATGCTGGAAAAGATTGAGGACAGGAGGAGAAGAGAGAGGCAATGGATGAGATGGTTAGATGGCATCACCGACTCAACGGACATGAGTTTGAGCAAACTCGGGGATAGTGAAGGTCAGGGGAGCCTGGTGTGCTACAATCTATGGGGTTGCAAAGAGTTGGACAGGACTTAGCAACTGAATAAAAACAACCATGCCTTAGGAGACAGTGGGGCTAGAGAGACACCTTGGGTGTTCTAATTTCAGCTCATAAGAAGAAACTTATTTTTTTCTTTTCAATCACTTTACACAGAAAGAAAAAACATCAGCCTTACATCAAGCTGGTTCCTTAACACACCCTGCTAGGTTTTCTGGGGTTTCATCCTTCTAGGCTCCTAATTACTATACATGATCAAAACAGAAGAGTGTTTCTATGTATACCAGCAGAAAGAATTTATAAGCACTGACACACCTAGAGTGTGAGAAATTCAGAATGCCTTCCCTGGTGAATTCCTTGGTGGTCCAATGGTTAGGACTCCATGCTCACACTGCTGAGGGCTTGAGTTCAATCCCTGATAATGGAACTAAGATCCCACAAACCTCATGGTGTGGCAAAAAAAAAAAAAAAAAAGGCAACAAGAAGAATGCCTTCTCCACTGTGCATTTCCCATCTGTTTATCTGCATCACCCACACCTTTGCCAAGCCCACCTCCCAGCACACCACCAGGATGGAGCCCAGGCTCCTTTCCTTCCACAGCATCAAGCCCCCCTGCTCCCCACCAGCGCAGAAAGCAGCCTCTAATTGCACCCTGGCTTGTCATCAACAGGAGCCTCCTGGCTTGTCTATGAGAAGCAAAGTGAATTGGCTGGTCTGGGCAGTTCCAAGGGCTTGGTACTTGGACCTCCCTAATGACTTGGATGAAATAATACAATTTCCCAGGCTTTGCAGATTTCTGAAGTCTCCAGCTATTCAATTTAGTTCAGTCATGTCCAACTCTGCTACCCCATGAACCACAGCATGCCAGGCCTCTCTGTCCATCACCAACTCCCAGAGTCTACCCAAACCCATGGTGATGGGTTGGTGATGCCATCCAATCATCTCATCCTCTGTCGTCCCCTTCTCCTCCTGCCCCCAATCCTTCCAGCTATTAGAGCAACTGCCAAGTACTCTTGAGATACTTTATTAAATATATAATTTATTTATTTATTTAGGGCTGTGCTGGATCTTCATGTCTGGGTGGCTTTTTCTCTAGTTTGGGGGCTCTGGTTCTCACTACAGTGGCTTCTCCTGTCGAGCAGCACGGGCCCCAAGGCACAGGGGCTTTCATTGGAGTATGTGGGCTCAGTAGTTGAGGTTCCCAGGCTCTAGAGCACAGGTTCAATAGTTATGGTGCATGAGCTTAGTAGCTGGCAGCACGTGGGATCTTCCCTGATCAGGGATTGAACCCGTCTCCTGCACTGGCAGTTGTATTCTTTACCACTGAGCCGCCAGAGAAGCTCTCTTTAGGTACTTAAATGCATGATACATGTTTTTTGTTTTGTTTCTTTTTCTTCGCCCATCTATTCTGTTGCACATGCCCAGTTTCATTTTAGTTCGGCCTGTCCAAGAGGCCCTTGCTGCTCGCATCCTCAAGCTGTTAAGATACACAGAAGCCTGCTTAACTGAGGAAACAATGGTGCTCAGTGAATGTGAGTGTCACATAAACGCTCAGCAAGGCTAAGAGAAGCTGTTGGTTCTGTTAGTAAGATGAAATTCCCTAATATGGGCAGGATGGCTAATATCATAGCCAAAGGAGCTACAGTTGGTATTGTTAGTATTTGCTAATGACAGGAGGATGCATGATTACTCAGGCTTCCCAGCCTAGAGGTAATGAATCCAGCTGCCAATGCAGGAGACAAAATAGACTCACGTTCCATCCCTGGACGGGGAAGATCCCCTGGAGAAGGGAATGGCAACCCACTCCAGTATTCTTACCTTGGAGAATCCCATGTACTAAGGAGCCTGGTGGCATACAGACCATGAGGTTGCAAAGAGTTGGACATGACTGAAGTGACTTGGCATGCATGTATGATTACTCAACTTTTCTGAAATTCAGGATCCTTATCATTTAGATATTATGAGATAGGACTGTATTTCACTGCCACTGCAATCACTACATGAAATCTGTGTGTGGCAGTGCCTGGCATGGGCCTGGCACATGAAGGGTGGCCAGCAGCTACTGCTGGAGAAGGGAGTGTGGTGAACACATCCGTCAAAGATGAGGAGCTCGTTAGGGATTCCCCTCCCTCAGCTTACCTGGACCCAGGTGACACAGTCACCAAAGACTAACCAGAAACACAGAAGCCATTCTGAATATTTAAAACAGGGAAGGTTTGGGGACTTCTCTAGCAGTCCAATGGATAGGACTCCACACTTTCACTGCTGTGGGCCTGGGGTTCAATCCCTGGTCAGGGAACTAAGATCCCACATGCCATGTGGGACAACCAAAATAAAATAAAATAAAATAAACAGGGAAGGTGTGCTCAGGTGATGCAAGAGCTGAGAGACCAAAAGAGGAAAAGACAGACTGGGGTAACTGAGACTAACAGCCCAGGACAGAGGGCAAGCATGGCCTTCCCCAAGCTCAGGGGTCACCCAGCAGCAGTTGGACCCATGGCAGGTGGGGGGGTAGGCAGAGCTGGAGCCACAGTGGAGACACAGCTGGCATGAGAAATGCCATCTGAGGGACTTTCCTGGTGGTCTAGTGGTTATGACTCCGCACGTCCACTGCAGGGGGGGGGTGGGTTCCACCCCTGGCATGCTATGCAGCACTGCCAAAACAAAAAGAAAGACATGTCACATGAGGAGCATATGAGAAGAAATACCATGGCTTCTTTCTCCCTTTCTTCCACTAGTTCCACACCCCACTAAGAGCAGGAACTGGGGAGAGACAGGAACACAGCTGTGAGTCAACAGGCCCAGGCCCCGGGTTACCCAGCTGGCTCCAGAGCCTCTGGAGCAGAGGGACCAAGTAAAGTGGTCTGGCTCCCAGCTCTTCATCTGGGGTGAGTTTGTTTCCAACCCATCTCCTCCTCTCCTGTCCTTGCCCCCAGTCGGCCCCCTGCCTCTGTTTCCCCGATGTCCCTGAGGTGTTCTGCTCAAGCTGGGTCATTCTTCCATCTACAGATGGGAAAGGAGAACAGACAGCAGGCCCACAGCGCCATCAGGGCAGCACCGCCGTCTAAACGTCAGAGCGCGTGTCTGAGCCCGCCAAGCGACACGGAATTCCGGCAACACCACGCCCCTGCTGCGCATGCGCTCTGCCCAGAGTTGGAAAGAAGTAGGATTTTTCACATCCCTGGGCGCTTGGACTTGGGGTATCATATTAGGGGATACTCTGCTCCACGAGCCATCTATATTAGTAGTTCTTAAAACCCTGGCCTCAGATTCAACTCAGGGAATGTGGAGAGCAGAACATTTTTAAGGATTTTCTGATGGCTCATTTGTCATTTATTTCAAGAGTGTTTCCATTATCTGCTCCATTGAGCTTAATGTTTACAAACTCTCTCCTTACATTCTGTTATTGAAACCTACCCGGAGCCATCCACAGCGGTCTGTCACCCCAAATTTGTGAAAAGCTTCATGCATCAGAGGAAAACAGATAGCAATGAAGACAATTTATTCTCTCAGCTGTAGTGCCTCTTGTTGATGAATTCAGTCATTAAAATGTGTATACTGACATGGGAAAATCTGTTAAAGTGTATGGTGAGGGAAAAGTGGAATGAAAATTTATGTCAAACACGGGAAGTGACAAATGAGCAAACAACAGAGTAAAATGTCCAGAAGGCAGTGCAGGAAAATGCTGGTGTTTTGGGGCTTTTTAGAATGATTGATGATGGGGTTCCCTGGTGGCTCACCCGGCAAAGATTCTGCCTACAATGCAGGAGACCTGGGTTTGATCCTTGGGTTGGGAAGATCCCTTGGAGACGGGAATGGTTACCCACTCCAGTATCCTTTCCCTGGGAAATCCCATGGACAGAGGACCCTGGTGGGTTACCATCCTTGGGGTCACAAAGACTCAGACACAAATGAGCGGCTGACATTACTACTAGTAGTCATAGGACTGATATTTGTGGAAGGAAACTAAGTGTATCCTAGAAATCCTTGTGTTCAGTAGTAACTGGTCATACTTGCCTTGGTATCCTCAATTTCTTCCCCTTGCCCCATGGAGGAGTTTCACTGTGTTTCCAAAACCACACAACATAGGCTGAAGACATCAGACCAGACTATCTCTTGACTCTCTTTTCAGGGTTCTTATCTAGCCACATGTCACCTCAGGCAAAGATGGGAATGGAGAAGGCAGTCAGTTGCCAGGATGGAAGTCACAGAGGGCAGGGAGAGAGACTTGAGAGCTGGCCAGGCTGGGCTCATGATGTCATGGGTGGGATTTAGAGGAAACCAGAAGGCAGCAATGAGCAATTCCAGATTTGAGACTAAACAAGTGAGTTTTGATTCTCCTCTGTACATGTGTTTTGTTCAGGCTTTAATTCTGTGGGCTTTTTCCAGAATGCTGTTATGTTCTAATACATTCTTAGGCCCTAATTTATCATAAGCGACTTTGTTTCCTCTAAAAGGTCTAGGATGGGCAGCAAGAGATTTTCCGGGGCTCAGGGAGGGGCCTGAAAAGGAGGGGAAGGGAGTCTGATAAGGGAATGAAGAGCGAGAGGGCTTCGCCATCTTTGTATGTTAGTCTCTCAGAAGCGTCTGACTCTTTGCAACCCCATGGACTGTAGCCTGCCAGGCTCCTCTGTTTATCCCCTTCACAAAGAAACTTCTGCGTAAACTCGATTGTACACATCATACTGAGGAAAACGAACTTGCTTCTTTGCCAAGACTGTCAGCTGGGCCCCTTAATGTCTAGGCCTGGAGTCTCCTGACTCATTACCGTGCAGTGTTCTGCAAGGAAAATTAACCTCCTGTTAGACTTCTCAACTCAGCAACGCATCACCAATTTGCTCAACGTTTTTGTAAAAAGCGCTTTGCAGGGTTTGCCTGGTGGCTCAGTAGTAGAGAATCTGCCTGCTAGTGCAGGAGACATGGGCTTGACCCCTACTCTGGGAAGATCCCACATGCCTCACAGCAGCACAGCCTGTGCCCCCAACTCCTGAGCCTGTGCCCAAGAGCCTCTGCTCTGCAATAGCAGAAGCCTCGGCAATGAGGAGCCCCTGAAGTGTGGATGGAGGGTGACCCCCTGCTCCTGGCAACTAGAGAACAGTGCAGCGAGGAAGACCCAGCACAGTTATTACATTCTTAGGCCCTAATTTATCATAAGCGACTTTGTTTCCTCTAAAAGGTCTAGGATGGGCAGCAAGAGATTTTCCGGGGCTCAGGGAGGGGCCTGAAAAGGAGGGGAAGGGAGTCTGATAAGGGAATGAAGAGCGAGAGGGCTTCGCCATCTTTGTATGTTAGTCTCTCAGAAGCGTCTGACTCTTTGCAACCCCATGGACTGTAGCCTGCCAGGCTCCTCTGTTTATCCCCTTCACAAAGAAACTTCTGCGTAAACTCGATTGTACACATCATACTGAGGAAAACGAACTTGCTTCTTTGCCAAGACTGTCAGCTGGGCCCCTTAATGTCTAGGCCTGGAGTCTCCTGACTCATTACCGTGCAGTGTTCTGCAAGGAAAATTAACCTCCTGTTAGACTTTTCAACTCAGCAACGCATCACCAATTTGCTCAACGTTTTTGTAAAAAGCGCTTTGCAGGGTTTGCCTGGTGGCTCAGTAGTAGAGAATCTGCCTGCTAGTGCAGGAGACATGGGCTTGACCCCTACTCTGGGAAGATCCCACATGCCTCACAGCAGCACAGCCTGTGCCCCACAACTCCTGAGCCTGTGCCCAAGAGCCTCTGCTCTGCAATAGCAGAAGCCTCGGCAATGAGGAGCCCCTGAAGTGTGGATGGAGGGTGACCCCCTGCTCCTGGCAACTAGAGAACAGTGCAGCGAGGAAGACCCAGCACAGTTAAAGATGAATAAATAAATTTAAAAAGTATATATTTTGCAATGGGATAACTGTGTATGTGTTGGGGGTGTAGAGGGGGCACTGTAATATATCACGTGACTGACCAGCGGCATGGTTCTCCTCCATCTCCTTCTTCCTGCTCTCTGATTGGCTGGACTATAGTGGCTGTTAATGTTCACATCAGGCTTCCGAGGTGGTGCTCACGGTAAAGAACCTGCCTGGAGACACAAGAGACATGCAGGAGACCCAAGAGACTCGGGTTTGATCCCTGGATGAGGAAGATCCCCTAGAGGACGGTGTGGCAACCCATTCTTGCCTGGAGTATCCCATGGAGAGTGTAAGAAACGCCGCGGGAAGAAAAGCCACTTCTAGGGACTGCTAACAAAAGGCCTTTATCTCGCGTTTGCTCTCGGGCAGAACTCCCGGGAGTGAGTTATCAGGGGTTGGAACAGTGGGAGTCTGCGAGGGACAGCGGCTGGGAGGAGGGTTTTATAGCCGGGGCTAGCGTTTAAGCCGGGTTTTTTCCATCTACGGTAAACGCGGGGGCCACGTTGCTGATTGGTGCTGGTGGGCTTTGTGCCAGTCCTTCATTGGGCCAGGTCATGAGTTCCGTATCCAGGATGTTGGTCCGCCTCCTGGTTTCTGTCTGGGCAGGGGTGGGTTCTGGGGCTTTCTGTCTCAGCCACCTGAACATGGCCGTGCATGTCCAGGTATGTCCGACCTCTCAGACAGAGGAGCCTGGAGGGCTACAGTCTGTGGGGTCGCAAAGAGTCAGACACGGCTTAAGCGACTTGGCACAGCACGCAGTGCTCCCTCCAGCCTCTGCATCTCTCCACGGAGCCAGCCCTCCTTGGGAAGCTAAGTTGTTCCTCTGAAAGGAGGATTAATCATGAAAGACTGAAAATCAAAATATTAAAAAAAGAGAATTTTTATCTTAATAAAAACTAAGTCCTCTATGGATTAAACTTTTGGATGGTTCATGGCAACCGACCACTTTCTTCCTGAATTTTACATCCTGGAAGTTGGAGAAGGTAGGGGTATGAGCTCCCTAAGACTGTCGTGCAAGTTGCCATTAGTTTGGCTTAAAACAACAAAAAATTTATTCTCTCACAGTTCCGGAACCAGTTTTCTGACATCAAGGTGTTGGGAGAGCACCCTCCAGAGGTTCCAGGAAAATCCTTCCTTGTTTTTCCCAGCTTCTGTGACTTCCGGTTAGAATCAAGGACAGCGGATCCCCTCTGTCCACTTCAGGGGGCCTTCTCCCCTGTGGGGTTCTGTCAGAAGTCCCTCGGCCCCTCTGTTACAACAATCCCTGTGCTTGCATTTTGAGCCCACCTGAGTAATCCAGGAGTGATTCCTCCTCTTGGGATCTTTATATCAGTCACAACTTTTGCCATATAAGGCAGTGTTAGGTGATCTTTCTGAACATCAGAGAAGCCAAACTGGAGAGGATGAAGAACTTGAACTTTTTGACCATGTCATGTGGCATATGGGATCTTAGTTCCCCGACCAGGGGTTGAATCTGGACCCCTTCATTAGCAGTCTTAACCACCAGACCACCAGGGAAGTCCCAAGGATGAAGCACTTTAACTGTCAAGTACGCTTCCTTTCTGCCGCTTTTGTTTTTTAAATTTTTAGTTACCGGGACAAGCCCAGTCACTGCAATCTTAAACTCTGGTTGTAGATTTTGTCTACTTCAACATCAAGGGATGCCTGAAGAGTGGGCACTCAAGAGATGGCCTGGGAAGAAGGAGGTCCAAAAGGGTTTCTGTGGATTCCTCACTCGCCAATTGCTAGGTCAGGGTCTCCTCACCACACATTGCATCACAGTAAAGCACACCAGCATTACCTTTTGTGGAATCAAACTGATGTGTATCAGGTATAACTGAGGAATAAACATCAGAACCAGTAAAGTGTTTTAACACATATCCAAGACTTCTGATTTGCAAAGAACTGAGCCATACTGAACATAACTTAATCTGATTCAGAATAAATTTAGAACATCTCTCCAACACCTGTACAGAATCTGGGGTTAATTCAAAACATGTACAGATTCTGGGGTTAAGTATAGGCATATTTTTGGTGCCACCATTCAGTCCACTACACTGGGTAATTCTTTTTATCACAGAATGAGTCCAACTGCACATGAAGTTTGTTGTTTTCTAAATTGCATGAGTTTTCAAGTTTTGCTTTCATTTTTTTCCCTTTGCAAATTACCTAAGTTGGACTGAGAAAAGGCATAGAAACCAGAGATCAAATTGGCAACATAGAAAAAAACAAGGGAATTCCAGAAAAACTTTGGCTTCATTAACTATGCTAAAGCCTTTGACTGTGTGGATCACAACAAACTGTGAAAAATTCTTCAAGAGATGGGAATACCAGACCACCTTACCTGTCTCTTGAGTAACCTGTATGCAGGTCAAGACGTAACAGTTAGAAATGGATGTGGAACAATGGACTGGTTAAAAATTGGGAAAGGAATACATCAAGGCTGTATATTGTCACCCTGCTTATTGAACTTCTATGCAGAGTACATCATGAGAAACGGCAGGCTGGATGACTTATAAGCTGAAATCAAGATTGTCGGGAGAAATACGATATGTAGATGATACCACTTTAATGGCAGAAAACAAAGAGGAACTAAAGAGCCTCTTTTTGAGAGTGAGAGAGGAGAGTGAAAAAGCTGGCTTAAAACTCAACATTGAAAAAAACAAAGATTATGGCATCTGGTCCAATCACTTCATGGCAAATAGATGGGGAAAAAGTGGAAACAATGACAGATTTTATTTTCTTGGGCTCCAAAATCACTGAGAATGGTGACTACAGCAATGAAATTAAAAGATGCTTGCTCCTTGGAAAAAAGCTATGACAAAACTAGACAGCATATTAAAAACAGAGACATAACTTTGCCCACAAAGGTCTGTATAGTCAAAGCTATGTTTTTTCCAGTAGTCATGTATGGATGTGAAAGTTGGATCATAAAGAAGGCTGAGTGCTGAATAATTGATGCTTTTTAGCTGTGGTGTTGGAGAAGACTCTTGAGAGTCCCTTGGACAGCAAGGAGATAAAATAGTCCATTCTGAAGGAGATCAGCCCTGGGATTTCTTTGGAAGGAATGATGCTAAAGCTGAAATTCCAGTACTTTGGCCACCTCATGCAAAGAGTTGACTCATTAGAAAAGACTTTGATGCTGGGAGGGGTTGGGGGCAGGAGGAGAAGGGGACGACAGAGGATGAGATGGCTGGATGGCATCACTGACTCGATGAATGTGAGTCTGAGTGAACTGGGAGTTGGTGATGGATGAGGAGACCTGGCATGCTGCCATTCACGGGGTCACAAAGAGTCAGACACGACTGAGCGATTGAACTGAACTGGACTGAAAGATCAACCCAGAATATTCACTGGAAGGACTGATGCTGAAACCGAAGCTCCAATACTTTGGCCAATACATGGTGCAAAGAGCTGACTCATTGGAAATGACCACCTGGTTCGGGGAAAGATTGAAGCTGGGAGGAGAAGAGGGTGACAGAGGGTTCGATGGTTGATTGGCATTACTAACTCAATGGACATGAGTTTGAGCAAACTCCAGGAGATAGTGAGGGACAGGGAAGCCTGATGTGCTGCAGTCAATGGGGTCAAAAAGAGTCGGACACAACTTAGTGACTGAACAAAAACAAATGACCTAAATAGAAACATGATTCCTGTTTACTTCTTCCTTGTGTTCTGAAAATAAGCTACTCTCTCTGGTTCTGATTATTTAAAAATCCCAAATTTGTGTTTGTGAGAACATACTTGCTAGAGTCAAGCTTGGTCGTGGTGGTGGTTTAGTTAATCACCTGTGTCTGACTCTTTTGTGACCCCCATAGACTATAGGCTGCTGGGCTCCTCTGTCTATGGGATTCTCCAGGCAAGAAGACTGGAGTGGATTGCTATTTCCTTCTCCAGGATATCTTCCAGACCCAGGGCTCAAACTCAGGCAGATTCTTTACCAGCTGAGCCAAGCTTATGTCTAAAAATCTGAGTCAACAAGCAGTGACTAGTGCTTTAGTGTAACCAGCAAGAAATTGGCCCCATTTCTCCTTAACTCACTTTGTCATCCAGGAATAAACTTAAAAATCTCCTTCAAAATTAGAGTTGATTCTCATCTTTGATGACTTCTTCAGGCCCTTTAGAGTTCCAGAGAAATTCTCTGTGCACTGTGTATATTGAGCATACTGCTATTTTTGTTGTTGCTGTTTATTTCTCAAGGTCATCAGGAGTAACAAGTTGAAAAATGTGTTGATTCATCTCTCTGATGTCTTAGGCTTATCTTCTCTTTAAAGCCATGGACTCTTTCCCTGTCTATTGCAAACAAACAATTTCATTTTTTCATCCTGGAAAATCTGATTAAATGAGATTTTATTTCTTTATGTCCTCAGATCAAGTTGTACAAGGGAAGAGTTTATAATGGATACCTTTCATCCTGTCTATATAGCTATTTGAAATCCTAGGCTGTTCTAAAACTAAAGAAGAGATTTCTCCTCTCCCTGAGGTTAACATTTGGAGAGGTAGGGAGGAAAAAAAATAAAGAAGAAACTTTTCTCTCTGTATTATTCTTAAAAAAGAGTATCATTCTTTAAAAAAAAAGCTCCTTGAAAACCTGGCATGCAGAGTTAGCTCTGGAAGTAGAGGGTTGAGTTTCCTTTTAACTTTATTTTAATGAGATGTACTTTAGTCAAGACTCGAGAGGCCCTTGGACAGCAAGGATATCAAATCAGTTAATCCTAAAGGAAATCAATCCTGAATATTCATTGGAAGGATTGCTGCTGAAGCTGAAACCCCAATACTCTGGCCACCTAATTTGAAGAACTGACTCATTGGAAAAGACCTCGATACCAGGAAAGATTGAAGGCAGGAAGAGAAAGGGATGACAGAGAATGAGAGGGTTGGATGACATCACCAACTTGATGGACATGAGTTTGAGCAAACTCTAGGAGATAGTGAAGGACGAGAAAGTCTGGTGTGCTGCAGTCCATGGGGTTGCAAGAGTCAGACATGACTTAGTGACGGAACAAGAAAATTAGTCCATCTATTGGACTTCTGGGGAAAGGAATGAAAACCTATATTGGTCAATTGTTAAATTATTTTTTCAAGCTTTTTTTTTCTCTAAGAGTAAGAACAGTAATGTTGTAAGATTTGTACACTGTGAATTTCCACCTGAGTTAATTAAATATTAGAAACAGAGTCACAGGCTCAGTAGAATCTTGTTTTCAGAGCAACAGGCTTGGCCTCAGCCCCTTCTCCACAGCTCCATGAAGAAGCAGCACAGAGAACTGCCCAGCCTCATACTCAGCTCTTCAGTGTGAAGATCAGACCACCGCACTGTGCTGGCCACAGTCATGGCCAGAGAGCAATGGGACATCCAGGCAACAATCCAGGAGCCTCCTCCCTCTCCATCTTGGCAGCAGCAGCCCAGAGCTTTCCAGGAAGACCTATTTTTCATTGCCTTAAGTCTTCCCCGATGGCTCAGACAGTAAAGAGTCTGCTTGCAATGTGGGAGACCTGGGTTCAATCCCTGGGTTGGGAAGATCCCCTAGAGACGGAAATGGCAGCCACTCCTGTATTCTTGCCTGGAGAATCCCATGGACAGAGGACCCAGTGGGCTACAGTCCTTGGGGTCACACAGAGTTGGACATGACTGAGCAACTAACACCATGCGCCACTATGTACTATGTAAGTCTCAAGATTTTTGTCATTTTGGGGAGCTACAGATTGGATGAGGAAGGTCAGGACCAGGGCTGGGAAGGACTGGGGCTGGGTGCTGAATTGACTGGTTTCCAGGGACGGAGGAGTCCAAGGATGAGCGTGTGTCCAGAGATGGCTTGTCTTTCCTATGGCCTCTAGGTCAACAGAAGGCAGAAGGGAAAGCAGGCATCATGGACTCTTAGCAGCTTTTCAGACCCCTGCTCTGGGATCCAGGCCTAGAGGAATATTTACTAGCTGTATGCAGGGACTGGGGAGGGGAGTGAAGGGTTCAGCAGGTCTGAGGCTCTGTTTCTTCATATGGATCATGATCTTCCCCACCCCCCACCCCCCAGATCTTTTATAGTTCCAGCAAATAAACAAGCAAAACAACCCAAGCCTTCTTAAGGTTCAAGGAACGATTTGTTATTTATTTTTATCCAGCACAATAAACTCCTTACCATTTTGCACTTTTCTCAGGCCTGAAAATAGTGCTTTTTATTTTGGGAGATGAACAAATAGTTCAGTTTGACTGGAGTGTGGGTAAGGAGCAAGAGGGCTCCTTAACAGGACATGTGACCGGAAAGGAAGGCTGAGTGGGACCTTGAGGGCGGAACTGCTGGTGGCCTCAGGCGTGGCGAGACACTGCCCTGCGCATCAGGCGTTGGTCCACCCCACTCTGGTCCTCTCCAGCCCTTTCTGTCAGAAGGGGGCTGGGAGTCTGTGGGACTAGAGGGTGTGCCCATCCCCTCAGCCCCCTTCCTGAGAATCCCCCAGTCAAATATTCCCAGGGGCTGTGTGCTCTCTTCCCTGGATGTGTTAGAGCATACATCTTGTGTACGTCTGTGGCCTAAGGTAGCCAAGAGTGGCTGTTTGCAGGGGCAGCGAAACAGACTTGAAGGCTGGAGTGTCCACAGGCCTGAGTGTGGTCTTGGCAAACTTGTCAAAAAATGATTGTTTCTCAGCTCTCTATGCTGCACCAGTAAGCAATATATCTGTCTTTATGCTAACCCTACACATTTTTTTATTACTGTAGTTTTGAAACCAGGAAGTGTTTGACCTCCAACTTTTTTCTCCTTTTCAAGCATTGTTTTGGCTCTTTAGAGGTCCCTTTAAATTCTCCATTTTGAATGTTCAGGAATAGCTGAAGCAAAACCAATGAATCCCTGAAGTAGTAATTAGTAAAAGTTTATTGTGCACATATTGAAAAGATACTACAGACTGGGAGGATTCGAGTCAAAACCTGGAATGAGGAGCAAAAGTATATTGTTACAAAGCAGCTTCTATAGGGAGAAAATAGTAACTGCTCATTCTTCACAGTGATTGGTTCATTTTTCACAGTGATTGGTTATAATATTAGAATTTTCAGTGACTGACTCATAACCAGTCTTGAGAAATAGTTCAAGTTTTGCTTATGATTTCCAGAGGCATAAGCAAGAAATGACCCCAACAGCATTAGTCTTGCCAGTAAACGAAATTCAGCTTTATATAACTAAACTGGTTTTGTTTTTCAAGGCTGGTCTCCATTTATTTTTTATTTTAATTGTTGTTTAGTCACTAAATTGTGTCCAGTTCCTGGTGAAGAATCGTGTCCAATCTCTTGCAACCCCATGGACTGCAGCACACTAGGCTTCCCTGTCCTTCACCATCTCCCGAAGTTTGCTCAAATTCATGTCCATTGAGTTGGTAATACCATCCAACCATCTCATCCTCTGTTGTCCCTTTCTCCTGCCCTCAGACTTTCCCAGCATCAGGGCCTTTTCCAGTGAGTCTGTTCTTCACATCAGGTGGCCAAAGTATTGGAGTGTCAACTTAAGCATCAGTCCTTCCAATTTATATTCAGGGTTGTGTTCCTTTAGGATTGACTGATATGATTTCCTTGCTGTCCAAAGGACTCTCAAGAGTCTTCTTCTGCACACAGTCAAAAGCTTCAGTTCTTCCATGCTCAGCCCTTTTTATGGTCCTTTTGGTCATTCTTTCAGCAGGCTGAGAGTATCACCAACTGATATAGCATTACTCTCCTTTACCTACTGTTGATGGATAGTCAGGCCAAAGAACAGCATATTCGCTGTGTCCATTAGTTGAAT